>CAJPVJ010000488.1:0-24345 GCA_905397405.1 Oppiella nova
AAATATTAATATTTAACATAAAATCGTTGATGGTAAAATTCATTTTTATCTATATTTATTCAAAATCACTGTAAGACTTGAGGTTAAAGTACATTGCGTACAGACGGCTAACAAATAGTCAAGTGTTGTGCACATAATTTTGGTATTTATGAGTTCATAAGAATACATTTGTACAACAATTTTATGCAAATGGAATAATGTTTGCAAGAATTTTAAAATAAATACCAGGAATAAATTTATAGAAAAGTTACTCACATTTATTACTCCCAAACTTTTGGTCAGTAGTCAAAGTAAAACTACGCTTTTCAAACATTAAACTAGCAGTTAATTAAGTAAAGGTTTGCTAAACGATTAACGGTATGTACTATGGATACAAATCCATCAATACACAAAATATAGTTAATAATGTAAAATATTAAAATTTAGTATAATTACAAATCAAAATATAAGTCATAAACATTTTTGAAATTATACTATAAATATATCAAATAAAAAATGGTTTAAAAGTTCTTGAATATTTCTTTTTAAGGATTTATATAATTTCATCATGCATTCAAATGTATAAAGTTTATTAAAGTTGTAAAAGTTTTAATCTTGACAATTAATAAAACATCATTGATTTCGGATTTTATGGATAAACTTAATTTATATAAACATTATTTTTTATGCGATGGAAATGAGTTCAGAGTAAAGGATTGCAAAAAACTTTCTTATATAAGACACGTAGAGATTGATTGTCTCTACAAATAGTGTGGACAACGATAACTAAAGCGAAAATGTCTTCAATTACCAAAAACAATGTCACAAAGAAGTGTTTAATCACGAGAGAGAGAGNAAACTTAAAATTTAAACTAAGCTTTTACTGTAAAGCATTATAAACAATACATAACTTCTAAACAATACATAAAATTGATTTATAGTTAACAGTCATATACACTACAGTATTACTCAATCTATTTTTATTCTGTAATTTTTATGAAATTTTTTAAATAATAATTTCGCATTCAGTAAGTGTTTGTGTAAATAGTTTTGGCAATGTGCAATATTCAATAAAATATTTAATGCAAATAATATTTTAGTTTAAAGTCGTTTTATAGTATTTGATATTTACTGATAAAAAAGATTTCATTATTTATGTGTTAAGCCATTGTTAACCTTATAATCCACTTATTTATTAAAGAAAATAAATATTTCTTTTTTGAAAATTATTTTCTTTAGACTTAAATATTTAGACGAAATTTAAATATAATTTTTGTTAAAAGATCATTTTGAGCTTGATAAGTATACAATAATAAAATTAAATTTAAATTGTTCAAAGTTTTTTATTTTATTTTAATTAATATCAATGTAATATTCTAACAACAGTATATTAATTACTGTATTAACTATTAGTTGATATCCCACTAGTTATAACAAAATACATTATGTAATTTACCGCATGTCCATTGAACTCCAGTGTCAAATAAAATTATGGATTAACTTAAAGTAAATTATCGAACTTAAATTATGTTAAACAAAATGAATGTCTTTTTTATATTAAAAGCATAACACATGAGATTAAAATCAAAAAGAAACAATTTTATATAAAATGCCTTCAATTGTAACTGTGGTTCAAATGATAAAACTGAAAAAATGATTTGGAAACCGCGTTATTTCTCACGGTCCTCATGTCATCAAAACACAACTCTGTGGATATTATTGAGTTTCGGGACAAGGGGAGTGTGGGTAGGGAAATGTTTATCAACTGTACAAGTTAGACATTGAGTGAACTGAGAGTTAAGAACAAAGTGTATAATACTGTACTCGAAACGAGTTGTTCACAAATAAAATGAAATGAATTGACTGTTTTTGGCAAAGTTATTATCATTTGGGCTCATAGTCTCACTGTCCGATTGGGACCTCAAAAGACTCTTTGACTGACTGTTTGTATGAATAATGAAAACATGAGCCCAACAGACAAACACTCACTAAATCTCTGGCCCTCTGTATGCCTTGAAAGCAAAAAAACGAATATTAATATAAATAAGTAATAAATAAGCGGCAAATAACACATTAGTTGGGTTTCCAACATTTTTGCATTATATTATCTTTTCTGCGACCAAAACATTGATTACTTAATTTTAGCATAACTTTACACTAATAATAAGACAAAAATCAATTTCCTAATCATTTTACATACGTTCAAAAGCAATATAATAATATTTAACTCTTACATCAGTGATAAGGTATTTAGTTTAAGACTTTAAATATCATAGAAGTGATTGCTTTTATGGGGTAGAGATAGAAAGGTATCACAACATCCTCTTCCCAATGAATGGCGAGTTCTATACAATACCTGCAGTCGACTGAGTGGTGACTCAATAGAGAGGTGCGGACCCGACATATGTAGTGAACCCACGCATTACCAGAGAGAGGGTGTTTGGAGCCGTTGATTAAATTGTAATATAATTTACATGAATTGAGTCTACTTTCCATTGAACACACATTTCTCTTCTTGTATTCAATCCCTGGCCATTCCATACCATACCTGTCATTATCTTATGGGAGGTTCGACTCAAAGCATAAATATTTTCTCATAACAAAAAACTTTATAAATGAAGACAACTGTAAGACCCATACAGTAATAACTAAGACTTAAGTTATTTTCGGTGTTTCCTTTTTAAGGCTAGAATTAAAATTACAAACTTATCATTAAACTCTCAAATTCAATTTTACTCTACTAAATATCTATTACTATACTTTTGAATATTCTCATTGCTTATTTGTTAATAAATAAAATTGTTTTGAAGTTTTTTATTTTTAAGATACCCATAAATATTTTATTTGCATAGTTAAAACATTATTTTAAAGAAATAAAATAAGACAAATATCAATAACATTATTATAGTTTTATTATTAAATCGTAACACAAAAAAGGTATAGGTTCTCTCTCTCTCTCTCTCTCTCTCTCTCTCTCTCGTGATTAAACACTTCTTTGTGACATTGTTTTTGGTAATTGAAGACATTTTCGCTTTAGTTATCGTTGTCCACACTATTTGTAGAGACAATCAATCTCTACGTGTCTTATATAAGAAAGTTTTTTGCAATCCTTTACTCTGAACTCATTTCCATCGCATAAAAAACAAAACTATTTACACAAACACTTACTGAATGCGAAATTATTATTTAAAAAATTTCATAAAAATTACAGAATAAAAATAGATTGAGTAATACTGTAGTGTATATGACTGTTAACTATAAATCAATTTTATGTATTGTTTAGAAGTTATGTATTGTTTATAATGCTTTACAGTAAAAGCTTAGTTTAAATTTTAAGTTTATTATACAATACATGTAATTGTTTGAAAAATAAAACTGCTATTCTATAGACATTATGTCTCAATCTGAGACTAAATAAGAAAAATTTTTATAATAAAAATAAATTTTCTCTAAATGCGAAAGAATTTAAGAATACTTTTAATCAGAAGTAATAATTCAGTCCTAAAATAGGAAAACTAAAATATAATAAAATATTCAAAACATGAACTGAACTTTCATTGAATAGATGTTATCTAAAGCCCTGTTTGAAGGGATATGGTATCAGTTTCTTTGGCGACTAGTTTTGACATCTAATTGCTTTCAACAGTATCTCAACGACTTCTGCATAATCTCTTAAATGTGTCCACAAATTGTTGAATATTTTTACATAAAAGCATTTATGAAATTATTAATATGAATTCTTTGAAATATAAAAATAAATATTATTTAACGAACGCTTCAAAATTACTTATTTATAAGACTAGTTTCATAAGATGTATAAATATTTCTTATATTAGATGTTTTCTTGTGTAATAATGTCCAAAATTTTATCATTTTCTCAATTGCTCTCAATTGGCTTCGAGACTAAATAGATCTAAATCTCAATATCTTAATAGAAGTGAAAAGTTTTGAAATAATTTAAGATTAATTCTATGCATCAGTTCTCAATATTTATGTAATAAATCATTCAAAAATGTTTGGAAGTAAATGTATTATAATTGCATTAAGCTATACGATATAAGTTCATACTGTATTACAATAAGATACATAAAACATCTTTAAAATACCGTTATTAAACTGAGCTATCTGAAATAGTGTATTAAGTAAACTAAAAATTTTAATGGATAGTTTTGGTATAGCTCAATGTAATAATTAATGAATAGCTATATTAATTGATAAAACCAATTTAAAATACAAGGCGTTGTAAAATATATAATGTTTTCAATTAAAATTCCAAAACAATCTAATCTATAAGTTGAGTTTATTTATCAAAATATATATTTATTTGGGTGAAAATTAATGATCTGTAAACTTAGCATTTCTCATATGAATCTTAAAACTGATTGCAATTCTATATTCATATTAAGAACCAAACGATATGTTTAGTGCTCTGTGCTCTGAGTTATGATAAGTTTTAGGCAAATATTTTATAAATATTAACGTCAAAAACTTTAATTAAATCCTAAATTACATGACATACGAATTGGATGTAAATACAAAATTCAAGTTTTAAATAAAATGTATAATAAAAATATTTCACACATTTAGAAAACGAGACTCGAGACTCACCGTTATTATGATAAGGCACAGGCAGGTGGGAGTGAATCGCGAGTTCATAGTCCGAGTTATGTCGCTATTCTCTACTGTCAGTCCAATATAACAACAATTGTTAACACATTTAATGCAACATTAAGTCGGAGCAGACTTTCCAAGCATTCGCACGTTTTTTAGGAATTGTGATTCTGGTGAAACACAACCACCACTTCCACAACACTTCCACTGCCAAACTCACCACTCCTTTGCCGCCAATACAAGCAAATCCGTTATAATCTGTGAACGCATTCTTGAATTTTACTTACATTTAGTCACAATTCTTGTACCAAATTTCAAATGAGAGTTAAGACCATTGTATGACAATTGGCTGAATCAGTGGCAAGTGATTCGCAAACAATTCATATCGTCCTTAGGCTCACACTTATGCCTCACTTTACTGTTAGTCTCGCGAATTAGGCTTCTCTTGAGTTCATCTCAATATTCATTGAATTCGCAAACTTATTCAAAACAGATTCACAACATTTAGAGAAAATATTGCTTCAATTTTCTACTGAATGACAGCAATAATCTGATGATAAGTACTAATAACTTGTTTTTATGAAATAAGTGAAACGTCTGTTAATTGTCAATATTTTTCATATTTTAAGTTAAAGTTAAGAATAATCTAAACGATTGTCGTGGAGCTGACAAACAAAAGATTATTGTAAAGCAAAAGTAAGTGGAAAACTGCAGCAAAAGTTGGAGATGAATGGTGTGTGCGTTGAGGCACAGACCCAATAGAGGCAACTCATGCGCCAAAACACTATCTTTCGCCACAATATCTTCAATTGACTGCAAATGCAAACAAAGCGGCAAAACTGCAAAACAGAGGACCCGTAAAGAGCGGACCAATAATAAGGGAATACCAACTCAAATAAGACCCTCTTTTGCCATTAGAGTGGGTGTTATGCAACTTATCCAACACTACCTGTATTTCTTGTTACCACCGAATAGACATGAATTTAATCCAATCACTATTATATTGCTTTCAATGTTTAAATTTGAAATTATAGTTGAAATTGTAGTTAAAATATAAATATTTATAACCAAAGACAATTAGGAAATGTAATAGTTATTTTTATAGAATCATATTTTTAACAATGTTTTACTGAATTTGCGATATTTTATCATAAATTTTGTGATAAGAAAATATTTGCTATGAATTATTAGAGATTTATCTTTTGTTAAACAAAATACAAGAGACAAAGAACTCATCAAACAATCAAATAATCGCTTAATAAATATATTCTTGTATTCAATCAAATGTATGTCATTTAGTATTAATTGTAATTCATTTAAGTATTATATTAAGTATAAGTTATGTAATTTAATTGATATGAAATTAAATTATTTAGTAAATAAAAATAAAAATCTAATATATAGCTAATATTAATTCCAAACAATAAATCAAAAATTATTTCAGTTATGTATTTCCTAAAATCACAATCATTTTGTGAAATATGTTATGAATTATATGTAATTTAATTGTTTGTCCCTGACATTAAGTGACCATAAGTTGATGTAATTATTGTATTAACTCTATTTTCTACACTAAAATACAAATCAAAATTAAACTAATGCTATATTAATAAAGCTGTGTAATTTATAACTACGATTCTTATCAAGACAATAATTGCTGTTCATAGAAAATATTTAGAAATATATTATTGGTTACATTACATTAATAATTTATATTTATTTGAATACTTAAAAAAGTAAACAAGTAAATACATTTTTGTATATCCAGATATTTAAACTCAAATCAATATTTTCAAAGATATGTCATACTTTTTTCTCACAATCTTTTAAACAAATCTGTAATATATTCAATTCCAAGTTTATGTTATCATTTATTTTAATGATTTAAAATAATAAAAGAAGTAATAATTTTATTTTTAGACAGTCTCCTAATGTGATTAAATTTTTAAAAATTTTGTAAAATAAAATAGATTTTTATATTAAAATAGATTATTTCCACAAATAATTTAATAAATCTATGTATCAGTACAATAAACAAGAGACAAATTTTATAATATAAACGAATTCAAGTGCTTTTGTTGACTTCTATTGTAAAATATGGTATCAAACTATTCAAGCAATAAGTCAAATATCTATTGAATGAATCCGATTACTAGAAAAGATTAATTGAAGGAAGACTTATGGAGAACCAAAATTTCAAATCAATTCATCCACAAATGTATAATATTTTTATTTTTTAAAGCGTCCAAACTTTGAAATAAAAATAAATGCATTCAATCGTCAATACTTGAAATCTCTCAGTAATTGTGAAAACTAAGTATTGGTTTTCAAGTATCTCTACTAACTTATCCACTATTATATATCAAGTGATAGAACATACTGTATATTGACGACAAATATTAAATGAATAAATAGAGTATTTATTATCTTTTAAGATGCAGTCAATGCTTTTGATAGCTTTACAAACGAATGCAATCCAATAGACATACAGTAATGCCGTGGAAATAGTAGCTCGAATCGGACACTTGTGCACGAACTCAATACCACTCAATGGCACCGACATATAATTCAACATTCCTAATGGTATAATCCTTAAACAACATACACTACTCTCTAACCATATCCATCATCAAAGACTTATGCGTCCATTTACAAGCCATCCCTTTCCTATAGGCCAATACAGTATACGACATAAACCAACCGAACTTTGTTTAGAGTCTTTTTAAATTAAAATAATGTAATAAACTATGAAATACTGTATTTAAAATTTAATTGTACGACAAATTCAACGATGTATAACAGTCATATATCGTGTTATATTGATAAAGTAATAGCGCAAAATTAAATTAATATTATATAATTAGTTCTGAATGCATGCCAACAAATTAAACATATAAGTTAGTATAAATTGTTATCTAATAAGTAATTGAATAAGTTCCAATAAGAACCTATTTAAATAGATTTAGTTTCTAAATATAAATAACTAAGTGGTGATTGAGGTTTTCTATTGATAGAGACAATAAAATAAATGATTAGATCTTTTTTGGCTTCAATGAGTGTCAATGTTTCGGTCAATTAGTAGCGAACATGACTTCAATGCAAGTGACAGAAAGAGGCGATATTTGCCACAAATTTTAGTACAAATTGCTTACAAATACGCCTTTTAATCATTAATAAAGTTTTGTTTACCACAAACAAAATAGTTTTGCTTTCAGATTATAAGGACCTCAACAAAAGTCTGCTAAATATTTGCGGTCACAATAACTGATAAAAGAATTGCTGTTGTGTTCAGATTTGAACGAATAATTTGAACCACAATTTGAATAGAAATTCTTTGAATATTCACTACAATATCGTCTACAGTATAGCCGAGAGTATTGAGAATCTTATCAGCAAATAAATACGGGGTTTGCAGACATTGATGTAAGACTTAGTTATAAATGTTGTGAATTAGGTTTTGATATTCGTATAAAACAGTTGTTGTTTTCCCACAGAATTATTACTTAAAGTAATGCAATAAATTGCTCTTCAATTCAATTCAATCACAACGAATGTCTTATTAGACATCGTTTTCACTAAATGTATAACAAATCATAGATTTGAATAAATTTAGTATTCATATAATAATCAGTTTTAATTTTATAAAAATAGTTAGATGTAAGAGTATTTTATATGCTTACGAGTTAACCAAAACTACAGTGTACTGTACAGTACTGTATGTTGTATAGCATGATCTTAAAACCTTAAATTTTGTGAATAAAAATATGTTTCATATTTGTTGACAAGATTTAAAATAAAAACATTAAAAATAAGTTTATTTTAAAAATTAAATTTTATGCATTAGTTCTAATAAATTATTAAAAACTTCTTCAATAATTAAAATTAATGTAAAATAAAACATTTGAATATTGTAATAAATTATATAGTTTGTTGTCAAATGAAGTCATTTTTCGAAGAGTTCTCTGAACTTATCAAATTCAAAGCTTAATTTTCAATCATCTTATGTAATAATATAATATTACAAAATGATATTCAGACGTTATGTAACATTATATTACACTGTAAGTAATATTTTATAAAATTATTATACAAGATACATCTTTTACAATAGTCTTATTATAAATTATTAAAGTAATAAAATATAATAAAGTGTTAAAATTAATAATTACAATGATAAATAAGTATACTATCAATTACTTAGCGTACAAATAAACAAATTGTTTTTTAAACTGTATTTCAAAGACCCACAAATCAATAATCAATTATATTATATCTATATCTCAAAATTAATAATTACAATGATAAATAAGTATACTATCAATTACTTAGCGTACAAATAAACAAATTGTTTTTTAAACTGTATTTCAAAGACCCACAAATCAATAATCAATTATATTATATCTATATCTCAAAAATATAGTCGACTAAAGGGAGAGATTAGATGATTTTGTTTACGTCTCAAATGTTTTTAAAAAGATAAAACTCTAAAAACAAATTTGAATTTAAACTAAAGAAAAATAAGAGATTTTTGAGATCCAACTCGAGATAGAGTTGAAAAATCGAATTGAATTTGTTGTGAATGTCTTCAAAACAAAAACTTTAAGTGGGAATCAAATCGACGGCACGAAAGCTTTCATATCATTCAAAACATCTCGTGAGTAAAATAAATGGAAAAAACATTTCGTTGAATCGCATCTATTTTTGCTAAATTATAAGCAATTTATTTAAAATAATAGAAAATATTATTATAGAAATATAGAAAAGCAATGACAAAACAATGAAACTGTATACTTTGATAAATAAATCATGCGATTATATTAATGTTGCGATTATGAAGTAAAATTAGTCTCAGTAAGATAGGTTATTAAGAACCTTAATTATTTACTAATCTCAAATTATCAATGATCTCAAATTTAGATTCTGAATTAATTGAAGCTAATTGAAATTAAGTATCAATGAGATGTTGTGATTAAACTATGGAGTCCAGATATAAATTATATTTCTAATTAAAAGTTTATTATACATCATAAGTCATTAGATTTTTAAAAATCTATATTATGTAAGAATAAAACTACAAAGTTATACAACAGTTCCTACAGTTTTAAATATTTAATTAAATTTATATTATTTATATTCTGAATGATAAGTGATGTCATTTTGTAGGATTATTGTCAGATGACTTTTGAATTATAGGATTCACGCATAAAAATAAGGCAAAATGTGTTTGATTAGTTTATAATTATTTGTCCATTTGGAGTATTTGTCTTAAAACTGACTTTGAAAGCATATCTAATGCATTTAATTAGGAATATAAATTATATATTGTTGACAATTCAAATTATTATATTTTAATTATTATCTATGTTCTTATAAATTAACACTATTACATTATAAAATATACACAGAACTGAAAGTTTAATTTTTTTAGAAAATTATTTTAAAGATTATGTTTAAAAAGTTTTAATATTTTTTAAGTAGGAATTCATTGAGATTAATGAAAAGGTCTAAATGTAATGAAGTTTCAAATGATATAAAATATATCGAGTTTTATTGAAATAGACTGATATAAATGTGAGTAAAGCTTTATTTTTAGCCATTCAAGACATTTGTAAAACTTTTTCAATGGAATATCATTGATAAACAAAACGATATTTAATGCTCAAAGCAAACCAGTGTTGACGTCAGTGGAGTAACCCATAGAATATTCTTTAGTCTAATAATTGAATAAATAAGAGAACAGAATATACAAGACTCGAGTGGATGTCTGAAGACTCTGGCATTTGTGAGATCTGTTGCCAGTCTTGTGCTCAAGACTTTCAGCAGTTGTGGTCCGACATAAAGGCGCCTGAATTACAGCATTTGAATGGAGGCCACAATTGGAGCGTTTAGTTATTTGTTAGACTTTCTGCAGTCGGAGTCAGTATTCATGTCAATCTAAGACAAGTATTTCCTCAATCAATAAATGCTAACTTTTGCGCACTCTTTCAGTCCATAGTTTAGGCTTAAGTTTTGCCAAAAACTACTGTACTTTTCAATTGTCTTCAGACACTGTCTTTACTGTTCCCTTAAATGACCTTTTCTTTGGTATCATTCATAATACAAGTACTCCATTATATTTCAAACGTATTATGGCTTTAAGTTTGAAATATTCAAATCATTTCTGATATAAAGTCCAAGTTTATATTTTATTATAGTCTACATTCAGTTCTTAAGTCATATTTTGTTAAATTAATTTTAGGCATTTTAAATTCATTTTTTAAATTCTCATAAATTGATTGTCGAAATTATTGAATTAAAATAATAAGTTAAATACTGTCAAAACATGAAATCATTTCAATTTCAGCAATAAACTTTTATTTTAAAATCTGAAATTCTGTAAAGTTTCTAACATTTCGCATTTTATCGATTTTGAGAAATTAAATTCATAAAAGCTTGCACTCATTTGTATCTCTACAAAGTTTGCAATGAATTAATATATTCTTCATTAATCTAAAAATTCTTGTCATTTAAGTCTTAAAGGATTAGTTATGACACCAATGATTGTCAGCAAAACAAATTTAAACTACAATTTTGTTCTCCTTTAAGATTCAATATTAAATAAATCTCTTTTGTTTTCAATTTATATAAAAGTGTTGTTTTGATAAATAATTTATTTCTTAACAAAAGAATAATTAATTACAGCAAAGAATTAAGTGTTACACACAATATTCTACAGTATATTACTGTACTACATATGTGTGATACTAAACTTTTGCAACTAATTTACTTAAATGTTGATATAATTGCAACTAAAATCACCAATTGAATTTTCATAAAAAAGTATATAGAATCTAAAATATGGTATAATAAGACCCTGGAGTCTGTCAAAAATTGCATCAATGCTTGTCCCTGAAGAGGGATAAGAGATGCGGTTTATGTATGGGTTGTCAGCAAAACTGGGCTCACTTTGCGATCACTGCCACAGCTGTGCCCCCCTATGGACGAGAACAGAGCGCCCATAGACACCACAACCACACATACCTTTGCCATCATTTTCATGATTGCAGTTCTTATGGCATACCGTGTCTTATATTGCATTCACTGCCAGCATATACTCTCATTCATTCATTTACTCACAATTAATCCAATATAATGACACACTTTTTATGTTAAATCTAATGATTTAAATTAGTTTAAATACTTTTATAATTATTTTATTAACAAATAGACATTTAAATAGCATTACATTCAGTGATAACGTGTAGGCAAAGGGAGTGAATCGTAATATTGAGTGCTTTGTGTATAGAATGCAATACAAAAGCAGTGAATCAATGACTGGGGGTTCAGAGGAACGTGTATTTCGTAACATTATGTGTGACTTGACCTCAATATTTGAGTAATTTGTGGACATTTTTGATGATAATTAGTGGTCAAAGAAGTGGACATTGAGTTGAATTGATTGCGAATACAGTGTCTGAGAGGCAATGGATTTAGTGATGGAAGAGAAGCAGATGTCGAGTGAGTCAGCGCTAGTGTTGGGCTCTATGTCCGGCCAATTAGGTCCACAAATGGTGACATCGAGTGTGCCATCAGTGCAGACATCGTTCGCGGGAGGCGTCCCCACACTCCTCACCCCTTCCCAGTTGTCTTCGCTCACCATTAGTCCCGTCCAACAGTCGGCGAACTCGACATCAAAATACGCGCAACTCTTGCAAGTGATCGAAGAGTTAGGTCTGTATTGACACCACTGTTGAGACAACGATTGCTAACTATTATCTCATTCCTCAGGCAAAGACATACGTCCGACGTATTCGGGGTCCAAGAGCTCTGCCGAGCGGCTCAAGAGAGGTATAATTCACGCGAGAATTCTTGTGCGCGAGTGTCTCATAGAGACCGAGAGGAATAACGCCAGGAACTGATTGTCACACCATTTGTTCATTACATACAAAACCATTAAAACTATTTCTATTTATTTATAATCTAATGAATCATTATTTGCAATGATTTTGGTTTTGATATAATTATGTATTTATTTATTCATTGATAACTCAATAATAAATTGGCATAAAATATAGCAATCATTCAAACAATTCGTAGAAAATTATCAATAATTTGCAAAAAACACGAGATTTATAACCACTAAAAACGAGAGACGTTTCCAAATCACGATTAATTGTACTGAAAATAATAGACAACCAAATGATTTGTCGTCTGAATTGATATCTTGAGACAAATGCCATTAAATGGCGACGGATTTGACGGCTTTCTGGGCGGCGTCGTCCAGATCTGTGGCCGATATGATGTCCGACACTTCGCTGAGCAGAGCTCTGGCCGTCTCGGCGTTGGTTCCCTCGAGTCGTACAATGAGCGGCACTTTGACGAGACTTCTGGCGGCGATCAGTCCCTTCGCAATGGTCTCGCAGTTGACAATACCGCCGAAGATGTTGACTAAAATGGCGCGAACTTTCTGGTCAGCGGTGATCAAACGGAATGCATTCTCGACGCCCAACTGATTGACGGAACCGCCGACGTCTAAGAAGTTGGCCGGACTTCCGCCGTAGTGATGGATGATATCCATTGTGGCCATCGCTAGGCCGGCGCCGTTCACCAGACACGCGATGTTGCCATCCATGGGAACAAAGTTCAAGTTGTAGTCGCGCGCCAACCGGTCCCTCGGGTCCTCTTCGGCCGAGTTTTCATTTTCGATTCGTTTCATCCATTGATGTCTGAACGACGCGTTTTCGTCGAAATTGATTTTGGCGTCGAAGCACACCATCGTATCCTTTGTGGTGATCCCAAACGGATTGATCTCCACCTGAAGAGCATCTAATTTAATGAACATTTTATACAATCGCGAGATCTGTTTGGCCGCGTCTTCCACCAGATGTCCGCTCAGACCTAACCCTCGTTTGGCCACATCTGTGGCCAACTCTATGTTCAAGTCATCGGCGTTGGACTCAATAGGAATGGGAAACTTGTGAATGGCTTCGGGAGTCTTCTCGGCCACCTGTTCGATGTCAACCCCGCCCTCCTGTGAGGCCACTATAACGGGTCCACCACTGCCTCTGTCCAGAAGTATCGCTAAATACAGCTCTTTCTTAATGTCGAGCGCCTCCGCGATCATCACTTTGTTCACTAAAACTCCACTTTTGGTGGTCTGAGCGGTGATGAGGTAGTCGTTCAGCATTTTGGCACAAACTTCAGACACTTTTTGCTTGTCTTTAGTCAACTGCACGCCTCCTTTCATCGACGAGTTCTTGAAGTAACCCTTCCCTCGACCGCCGGCCAGCACTTGGGCTTTGATCACATATTCCTCGACATCAGCCAAAGAGAGTTCACTCGCATCGCCCGATGGATTCGGTGAGTCAGCCGAAGGACATTCACTGTACTTCGAGTTCTTGTCGCCAATTATCGACTTTATCTCATCGACACTCTCGATGACACAGAACCGCTGGACTCTGACGCCATTGTTTCGCATCAATTGCTTGCTTTGGTATTCTTGGAGATTCAGACATCTCTTTTGGCAGCACTTCTGCAACACAGGAATCGATCGCTTCAGCAGTGAATTGATTGGATATAAATGTCTTAACTGTAGAGCCATTCTTCTAGTACTTAAGAGTTACCACTAAATCATAAGAAAATCATGTGATAAGTGAATAAATGGTTAAATTGTGTGCAAAATCAGACGTTTATGTGTTGTCGTATGGGATGTGGTGTTCAGTGAAGACCTGTCTTGCAATCCATGGGAGATATCATTGAATCAAATGGTAAACAAAAAAGTGATAAAAAACTTATCGAAAAGTGTTTTCATATGTCGTAAGCATAGCATTGAATGGCATTGCAGTGCGACTGCGCTCTCACTGCCATCACATGTCAACCATTGGACACATGTTTCACTCATTTCTTCATTTCATTTCACGTTTTCATTGAATTTAAAGTTTTTGAAATAAATTATTGCAAATTATATTGAATTCAAAGAATGGGTCGAAAACGCAAAGAGGAAGATGTGAGCGATGAAGACATCGATTTCGAGGATATCGACGGTGAGGAACCGTTGGAGCAAACTGTGGACTCCGGTCAAGAAGTGGATGATTTGGAAGTGGAAGAGACCAACGATGAGATAACTGATGAGATAACTGATGCTAAGGACGTGCAGAAGGTGTTGTTCCCGGAGACCAGTGTCTTGTCTCAGATCAAGAATAAGTTAAGACGTCGTGAGATGTATGTGAAGCTCAAGAAGCAGAAGAAAGAGGTCTGCCATCCATTCACGCATTCATTGGTTTCGTTTGTATTAACTTTGGTTTTGTTGTGATATTTAGGCGAAGAAAGAGTCGCGAACTGAGAGACAAAATATGGCGAAAGCTATGGGAGAAAAGGCCACAAAACAGGTGCCCAAGACTATTGAGTCGATGCGAGAACCCGACGAAACAATGGTTGATCCCGAAGATGAAGAGGTGAAGATCGACGAGTCGTTGGACGAGATGTCCGCGTATTTTCGCAAAGACGTTGAGCCGAAGATACTCATCACATCCAGTGATAATCCGCACACAAAGACCATTAAGTTCTGTCGAGAACTCAAGCAAAGCATTCCTAACGCAGAGTTCAGGTTTAGGAACAGATCCAGTGTTAAAAAGATGGTTAAGGCAGCCATCGATAGGGATTACTCCGACATCTTGATTGTGAACGAGGACTGGAGGAAACCCAGTGAGTGCTGCGACTGTTCCTATAATTAACACTTTATTGATCTGTATTTATATGATAGACGGTGTACTTCACGTCCATTTACCCGACGGCCCCACCGCTCACTACAAACTTAGTTCCGTTCGCTTTTGTAAAGATATAAAGGTTTGAATGATTTTGATCTCACGAATCAGAATAACAGTATCGATGTACCGGTAATAATGTATTGAATGTCTGTCCAGAATCGGGCCAAATATAGCGCCCACCGACCGGAAGTGATTCTCAATAATTTCAACACAAGACTCGGCCACACAATCGGCCGAATGTTTGCCTCAGTATTTCATTTCGATCCTGAATTCAAAGGCCGACGAGTCGTGACTTTTCACAACCAAAGAGATTATATATTCTTTCGACATCACAGGTGAAGCTGTCTTTGTCCTCAAAATGCCGTTTCATTTATTTGATTATCTTTTGAAAACAGATACGAATTTAAGAACAACACCAGAGTTGCCATACAAGAGATCGGACCCCGATTTACACTAAAGCTACGGTCTCTACAAAAGGGAACATTTGACTCGAAATTTGGTGAATATGAATGGGCTCTTAAGGTATTATGTCTTCACATTTGGTATACTTTTCTAACAAATTCTCTTCAATAGCGTCACGACTCGGGAATAAACAGAAGACGATTCGCGTTATAGTTATGTTTTAAGAATTCATTCATTCATTTGGTATATCAATAAACTGTTTATTTCGTGCAAATAATTATTAAAATATAGGAATATATCAATTATAACCAATAATAATATGAATAATAATAAAGTGATAATTCATTCAATTGTCATAATTTTGTACAAAAGTATTGAGGTTATTGTCATCAAATGTCTCGAGTGTGTCGAGCAATGGTTTCCTGACCTTAACGGGTGAACCCTTCCTCTTACAACTCTTCCAATTGATGGCTTCAAGTGAGTCATCACTGGCCATACCATTGGGCATAAAATTTTGCGTGTTTTTCATGTACCACTTAATGCCACTCCTGGGAAGTGATTCGTAATAAACAGAATCCGGTTGATAATAGGATTCAAAGATATCTTCGTTTCGAGACATTTGTAACGCGATGTAAGAATGAATCAAAAGACGCGGAAATCTAGTGGTGAAGTACTCAACAAATTGTTTGGGAATCGCGCCGAGAGATTGCTGTAATTCTGGCGGCAGTTCCCTATAGTGATGGCGTTTGTTGCGCATCGCTCGCAATAAGTCACGTACGGATGAGCCCCTGTAGGAGCGGAACTTCTTGAGGTCGGTCTGCAACTCAATGGATATGTGTCGCCTCCAGTCCCCTTTGCACACATCGATCCCTCCGCTCTCTAACGACTGCACGACCGGCGAATCGAAGGCCTCTTTCTCTATGCGGTCGGACACGTCCTGCAAGAACTGCAGCGATTTGTTTGGGTCCCAAAACAACGGGTGTTTCACTACGGACTCAATGTTTGGTCGAGCGCTGGGGTCGGAGTTAATCATAGCGTAGATGAGACTGAATTCTCTGAACGAGTCTTCAGTTTTAAGTTTATTGATGTCGAACTGACCGATCAGTATATTCGACTGTCTCTGCAATAGGTCTCCGAATGGGTGCTCGCCTTTGGTTAGTGTGTAATAACATAGACATCCCATCGAAAAGATGTCGATAGGCTTTGATGGCTTGAATGTGAGTCTATCTAACTTTGATTTTAATACTTCCGGTGCTATCCAACCCTCAGTGCCCTTCAGCGCCGCCGACACTTCAGTGGATAACTGGTCCGAAGTTAATACTTTAGAGACACCAAAGTCAGAGATCATCACTTTTCTGGTGTTATTAGGAGGTAATGGCAATGATATTAAGATATTTTGCGGTTTAATATCACGATGAATGACATTCAATGAGTGAAGGTGTGCTAATCCAAGGCATGACTGCTGCAGCACTTGTATGGTGTCTACCTGTGCGTCGCCCTCCCTCTCGATATAGTCTGCGAGAGTAAAGTCGGCTAATTCTATGGCAATATAGCGAAACATCTCATCGGATTCGGTGGCAAAATAGCGAATCAGATTGGGATGAGTTAGCGAACGAAGCAGTTCTATCTCCCGGTTCGCCAAAATGAAGTGATCGGCCACTACTCGCTTCACAGCTATCTGTTGCTTGTTTTCGAACAAACCCTTATAAACACAGGTCCCCGAACTGCCCCTTCCTATGATTGATTTGGGCTCAAACCTAATCTTCCCGACACTCATCCAATTGGTGTCACTGTTTGTGTTTTGGTATTTATTTTGTTTGGAATTTCGCGATTTCCAGTATATTATTAAAGCAATGGTTGTGACGCCCGACAGGAATGTGATGGTTGTGCGCAAGAGATCCGCATAATCATAGTTCACGTCAACATTACGGCTGTGTATCGATGAATTAGATATGATTAACGGCTCTCTGAATGGTTGCGATTTCTGTTCAGTCAACAGGTTAAGAGGCGTTTGACTGATTTGGAACTGAGGGTAGATTTGGCTCTTTGTGAGCTCCGGGTACTCGTAATAGCCGTAAACCAATATATTGAAATAGTCGCGAATAGAGTTGACCGACTTTTGCTTATCCGGGCCATCGATCAGCAGTTTTCGGTTGCGTTTGGTTGGGATGAGAGTTGTTTGCGTTAAGTCCACTAAAGTACTCAACGCGTACATCGACTTCGAGTCCGGCATTTCGCCGATATATAGCGACGGATATAATGGATTGCTTTGCCGTAAGTTTCGCGGGTTTACAGTCCCGCCGATCGTAGAGAAGGGCACTCGACGGAGCACTGGAGTGAAGCCGTCGTTGAACTGAAATATGGACACAATTGGCGACGAGAACTGATGCGTCCACAAGAATCTGTTGGCGCCGTCCGAGAGATCGATTGTCGCGATTCTTCCAGTTGTGCTCGAAGTCAAGTGAAGGAATTCGTAGGCGTTCTGTGGTATGGATGACACGGCCGACGACGAGTAGTCCACGAAAGTCAAGTTCCAGGTCTTCTGTTTGGTCTTCAAGTCAAATATGGATAACTGGTATTCACTTTTGCCCACAAATAACAGGTTAGACGTCTGCGTGTCGTAGGCAGTGGTGGTCATCGGCGGTGACGGACACATCGGTGTGTCTGCGTTCAGCACATCCACTCTCTCGCCGGTCACGGCGTTGATTGTAATCCATTCGTCGATCTTTTTGCCGGTGTATAGAATGCCATCAGAACTACGACAAGGACTCGAAGACACCAATTCACTGATAGTGAAGGGAAGCTTCTCTAAGGACTCCCTGTTGTCCGACTCCGTGTCCGCCGCACTGTTCACTCAATGAATACCAATCAATACATCATTAATACATGTTTTCATTCAATTCATAACTTTCAATAGATAGGCAACTATTAAAAAGTGGTCCCAAATCTGATCCCAAATCTGATCCCAAATCTGATCATAACATTCATATAAAACTGATTTCGATATTTGTGTTCAAAATAAGTGAAAGAGATTTGAGTGAAGATATGAAATATGTATTCATTGACTGCAATGAGGACTACAAGAGGTGTCAGACCTGAAGCCATTGTAGAGATATAGTGAGCCGTCTTTAGGGTCGGGAAGGAATAGGTTTCTCCTCCTGTGCTGACGAGTCATGTTCTCAATGTTTGGTAACTTCAGAATCGGCGACTCATTCAGAGACCACTTTATAAGACCCGATCGCTGGCCGATGGCGTGAAGAGTGCCGTCCAGAGTCGATATCAATAGAGATGGCTCTCGGATGGCCACTGGCTGTCATGGGATCAACCATTAGTGATCATTGCGTTGCATATGATATCATCAAATGAACGCAGAGTGGCAACAAATGCATACCTCATTGGCGGTGATGATCAGTGGCAGCACATGAAGAGTTAGCGCTAAAATCAATAAGTGGTACATAATTGGGTTGATTTGGTTGCAGTGATTGGCCAATAATTGGTGATTAAAGTCATTGTTTGTGAAGATATTCACTTCGCATTCATAAGCATTGAGGCATTCATTACCCAAAACCTGATCCCTTGTATGCATTCATTGCGTAATTGTATTGTTTGTCTCTGGGTTTAAATGTATGACAAATGCGTACAAATGCGAGCACAGTCTTGTGGACTCTACCACATGTGGCTCCAATGCAGTCTCAATGGGAGTGAGCAATAAGTTTTAGTGTCTTGTCTTATAACTCGTGTACTTGTGATCCAATTCTTATGCAATACGAGTGAATGGCATCGAAATTATATAGTTTTTGTAATTATCTTATTATCTATAATAAAGTAATACAATAATTGGTAATATATTACACTAATATTAATATAATAGTTCTTATCACTAGACTTTTAACATATTTAGCGCATTATATAAAAACTTAATCCAAGTTATAAGACCAGACTCTGGATGTCTCTAATCTGAAGATTTATTTGAATCAATGAATAATAGAGATTTTGGGATAAAAGACAATTTTTTTAAGACAATACAATTAGTAAAAGTAACAAGCACCACACATTGATAATCATTACTATATAGATACAAAATGTATATTCCAAATACTGTATATTCTTTAGTAAAGAATTTTTACATAATTATAAAAATTATCTTTATATTATATATAGTTTTATATGATTTTTGTCCTGTTATAACGTATATTAAATTTAATGTATTAATTAATCTAACGATTAAAGAAAATATTTGTAAGCCTCTAATTCAATAGTTTATTATAGATTACAATTTATAGCCTACAAAGAAGTCTTTGTTACCGATTTATACGTTCAAATAAAAACATGTGAATTGCAAACAATAGAGCTAGCACATTTCCAGATAAATTTTTTAATTATTATTCTCAAAATACATTTTTGACTAGGTAGTAAAAATAAGCAACAGTTTATCTCATAAATAATTTCTAAACGATAAATTGATGTTTATAAATGGTCAATGTTCAAATGTATCATATTTTATGGAAATATTATTTTTAGTTGTGTTTAATTTTGAAAGAATATGAATTAAAAATAAAATTAATAATATTTATTTAGCAAAATAATGCATAACAAGTTGTAATCACAGAAATTCATACAAACATATTACAAATCTCTTATAAATAGTTTCATATCTTATATAAAGTGGTAAAGAATTATACAAATTTATACAATAATTAAAATAAAATCGATCACATATTTTAATCTTTTTTCTACTATATTTTAATTTTGTTTTCAAATCTAGCAGTATTATAAATTTATGATTGTTTTTACCTTTTTAAATAATAGATGAGACTTTTGAAATGAGTAATAGGATTTGTATTTCATATTTAAAATTATATTTCAAAATATGATTATAAATAAAAAGTTTTTGTACAGTACTATTTGTACTATTTGTAAGTAAACATTTGTACAGTATACTTATTGTATTTTGAGATTCTGTATTAATTTTACACAAATTGTTTTCTAAAGTATTAAACAATTTTTTCGTATCACTAATTGTTTCATTATTATTACCTTTAAAAATACCATTTGTCTCACTATTAATATTTTTGAAATGAATTTCAATACGAGTCAATATACCTGAATGAACATGTTTGGAAATGTGCTTGTTTATATAATGCATGAATTTATCAAATATTTAGAGTAAATATTTCCAGAAATTGTCACTCAATTGAATTGAGACCAGAAATAACTGAAATTCTCTTCGTTTAGTCTAAAGAAACCTTTGATCGGATCCATAATCGACATCTGATATTAATTTCTGTTTTCTATAATTCATATCTAATAATTCAACTGATATTTGATAATATGTGTCATTGGTGTGGCACACACTAGACACAGGGCTTTCAACAAGTTTTCAATCTGTTTTCTCATTCATCACAAACAAATTGAGTTCAATTATTACTACAATGAATGTTCAATGAAATATTAATTTAAAATAATTCATAGTTTGTTGACTAATATGAAGTGCGAAGCGAAACAGATATCAGATTTAGTGGGAGAATGGGGTATATGGCAGAGGAATCTCACCATTTTTGTCTTCATCTTGACCGCACTTAATGCTTATAATGATTTAAGTTATACTTTCCATACATATGAAGTGGACTATTGGTGTAAAGATGTTCCCAACGATTATATGGTTAGTAATCAACTTATACAGTAGTATATAAAAATGAGACTACAAATATTGTATACTGTACAATGTACTCATATATGATCACAAAATACAGAATATATCGTCGGAATATAAATGTGTTCAATATGAAAGCCCTAACCAAACGTGTGATCAATGGAATTACAACACCACAGAATTTTACAAAACTATTAACACCGAGGTAATTGATTAAAATTGAAATTAATAATTCATTAATATAATGTTCAATAGTATGACTTAGTGTGTGATCGGTCTAACTATGCTTCCCTCAGCCAATCCCTTTATATGTTTGGATTCTTAATAACTGGATTAATATTGTCTCAATTTGCCGATAAATATGGCAGAAAGCCATTGGTTTGGGTATCGTTTATAATAGAAATAATAGCTCTAACATCGAGTGCCCTTTCGGTTAATATAACTCAGTATTCAATTTCTCGACTATTTGTCGGGCTATCAATGTACGGATGTTCCGGTGCGATGTGCACCTCTCGTATGTTCACAACATTATATTCAATGATTATTTAGTTTAATTAATTTTAACGTTTGTTAAAGTCTTGGAGAGTTGTGGACCAAAACATAGGTCTGATATCTACATGCTTTCTGGAATTGGTTGGGTTTTGGGCTGTGTAGTCATTCCCGGAACTGCCTTTTGGTTTAGAGATTTTCGATATATGAATTGGATTGCATTACTGCCCATTGGATTCTTAATGGTTTGGTTTTATTTCATACCGGAGTCTCCCCGTTGGCTCATCACCAATGGCCGCATATCTGAGGGCAAAGAGGTCCTGAGGAATATTATCAAGCAAAATGGATTAAGCGATCAAGACTTTGATGAAAAATTTGCTGAATTCACCAAACATTTACTGAGAGTAAGGAATTTAAATTTAAATATCTACAGAATTTTAATATAAAATAACCATGCACAAGTTTAAATTTATATTTAAATTTCTAATTGTCAGAATGAAGAGTCGGAAAAGTCTGCCAAAACATATACAGTCTTAGACTTATTGAAGACATCAAATCTCCGTAAATATACGCTTATATTCTGGTTCTCGTGGATTGTCGTCGGTTTGGTTTATTACGGCTTTAGTCTAAATATGGATGAATTTGGGGGCAATTTTTATATAACATTCCTATTGTCAGGAGTGGTTGAATTGCCCTCAGCTTTCATCTCAATCACTGCTCTCAGATATATAGGCCGAAGAACAGCGTTGATTATATTCCTCGTAATAATAGCCGTGTCTTCGTTGGCTATAATCCCGACCACTGACTCCACATTGAAAGTGACGTTTGCATTGATCGGCAAGTTTGCTGTCGGAGCTCTTTGGTGGATATATGAGGTCTATGTTCCAGAAGTATATCCAACTGTACTCAGAAATACCGGAGCTGGCACTTCATCATCATTTAGTAGAGTAGGATCGATGGCCTCCCCATTCATGAAAAATTTGGTTAGATTTTGATTATACCTTCAATTTATTCTTAATTGTTACTCAAATTACAATTTGCTTTTTATTTGGTATTAAAGGCTGCGATTACAAGTCTGACATTTGTGATGACATTCTATGCAATCATTTCACTATTTATCGCAGTTTTGGCCTTATTTTTACCCGAAACTAAAGGTATTGAAATCCCCGACACATTAGACGAAGTGGAGACACAAAAGACACAAAAATGAGTTTTTCAATTAATTTGTTTTGACTAAAAAACACATTTAGTATATTTGTATACTATTATAAGTTATTTTATATAGTAATTACTAAAATGTAAATGTATCAATATTATATGAATAAATTTTATAAACTATGAAACGCAAACATAAAGTGTAAAAATAATAAAGAAAAATAATTATTAATAATGTACAATCATGGCTTTACAATTTTTTAATAACAATTCTACAATATAATAAATATTTCATTAATAATTTTCAGTATACAATATTGTTTATTGCCTGAATAATTAAATATGAAGTTTTATGTAATCGATAATTAAAGATTCTCTATCTTTAATTAAAACAAACCTTGATTCAATGTTTAAAAAATGTGTTTTGTTAAACTAATATTTATTTAATTTTAGAATTCTCGATAAAAATATATTAATTTCTTTCATTCAAATTATTTCTAAGAGTTAGATTATTTTGCTGAACACTTGTTAGACGACTGATAATTTAGATGTACAAATTAATAATCATTCAAATAGATTAAAAAGTGTTATGATACAAATGAATATATGTTAAGAATTATAAACGTAAGAATTATTGCCCTTTTCAAAGTAATAATTGCATAGTAAATAATGTTTATGATATGATAGTTACCTGTTTATTGTGTTTAAGTTGTAATTGTTGTCAACATAAAAATATTTTGTATTAAATTATATCTAATAACTAAATCAATTTCATGTTTTGAATAAACAGTTACACATGTATTTTCACATCGTTTTTCAAAACGTTAAATAATTTGTAAATTCATCTAAAATACGAAATTCAAGTGAAAGTGCAATTTTGAGCAACAGGATTGTCTTATTTGATCAAAAACAAATATTTACTGCATTTGGTATATCCGTCTCATTCGCTTATATAAGCCTTATACAAAGTACTCTATAAGTGACTATAAAAGGCTTTATTTTTAAAAAGTATTTAGTCATTCAATTGTTTTATTCATTACTTGCAATTACAGTAAACTATGATATTTATTGAATTAAACTATTAAAATAATTCTTATACCAATTATTAATGTGAATTTTAATATACCAGATAATTTTCCATGTATTAATTATTCTACAGTAAATATTTAAAATAAAAATGTTTTATAAGATGGTATCAACATTTTGTGATCACATATATCTTGGGAGCAATTCGTTGATGTCCCAGCTCACTTTCTCGTGGATTATACAATTGTTTCAAAAGGGATACGAATGTGAGTTGGAATCCACTGA
>CAJPVJ010000489.1:0-24344 GCA_905397405.1 Oppiella nova
ATTATTGTTATAATACTTATCTGTTTTATTTATATATCTACCAGTAATTCACTTATGAATTATATAATAGTTTTATATTAAATGTTATTATGTTACTCAATTAATTCCACGCCATCCCCTCCCTATCGTATGGCTAGGGCTAACTTTGTGCTAGATTATTTTTTTGGTTAATTGCTTAATATATTTTTAGTATACACGCTCTCAATGAGCAATAATTACAAGCAATGATTATATGCATAACTTATACGTTGTATGGGAATTAACTGTAAATTCAATTATAAGTTTTGATTTATAAATCAGTTATAATTTCATTGTATAAAATGTTATTATTTTCGTATTAACTGAGCATTATAGTAATATTGGTGTAATAATTTGATGTTATTTTGTGTCGATCCCATCCCGGCTTATCAATCCATCAGCCGTTGAAACAATCAAATTATGTTAAATAAAATCAAAAATAGCTTTGAATTATATGTAAAAATCTAATATCTTATGCTAATTATGTATTGGAGTTAATGTATAATCAAATTAGCTGTCCATTAGGTTGGGATGAAAACTGTGTATTATTTCATTGATTGATATATTAGGAGAAAATATTATTTTATTTATGCATTTAGATCAGCCCTCTCTCTCTCTCTCTCTCTCTCCCTTTTGATTAAGTTTTTATTTTAAATTTTAAATTGAAGTCCTATTAAATAATAGTTAAATAATAAATTCATTTTGATTTTCATCTAGCATTATGTACTGTAATGATGACTAATTATCTGAATTATTAAAATCAATTTTGTATACATTTTGTGTGCCCGTAGTTATGTTGCGGTATATTCTTACTGTACAATCATTTTTCATATATAATTCGTTATTGAAGTCAAAAACAATTCATTATATGAATTCACCCCCGATTCTGACGGACTATCACTCATATGAGAGAGAGAGAGAGAGAGGGAGAGAGAGAGAGAGAGACCCAACTATAGCTGTATATTTCAATAGACAAGTAATGAATTGGGAATTAAATTATTATAGCATTTTTTATATATGATCGCATAGTACAGTATAATACCATAAATGTATGGCATTAACAAAACAAATAACAAATACTTATAATAATTATAATAGTAATACTGATTAATGAATATCCGTTAATGTATATCATGCTGTCCACCCACCCCCACTGTATATAGACTCACCATATATACCCTGCTCCAAATTGGACCTGATAGCCCATCTGACATATCTAAACCACCGCCATCACCATCACAATAGCCAACGACATCATAATAGCAGTTCCGGTGGACACCATCACCACAATAGCCACCATAACCACCATAAGAGGTCCGGACACAACTCAAGCGCCCAGTCGGCAGCGGCGGCCACTGCGGCCAGTCTACTGCACCGGCATCACAACGGCTCGTCCATTAGTATTACCAACGCGAACAACCCACGGGATGTGGTGGTGGTGAGGGTATTACCAGCCCAAGGATGTAGAGGGTATAGCGGTCGTTACCGGTAAGGGTGCAGTGGGGACAACCCGAGTAGCGGTGACCATACATCTCGATTCCTAACTGTCCATTTATGAGCGATGTAATAATTACCGGGCTCGTTTTATAGGCTACTACCACCGCTGTAATGCTTAACGGGGCAAACATTAGCCACACGCTAGCGGGTACGGGATCATCCCTGTCCCTGTCAGCCACGTCAGCGGCATTACACTCGAACAATAACATGTCGACCACCAGTTCCTCATCGCCTCAATCGGCCGATTACTACACCGAAAGCTTACGGCGCCGTAAAGTACATAAATGCGATTTCGACGGATGCGAAAAGGTCTACACCAAGAGCTCCCACCTAAAAGCCCACAAACGTACCCACACCGGTATGTCTTGCATCCATTTACCTGTTATAGATTTTAATTAATATAATATTCAATCACTAATTAAGTTAACAGTAAATAAGTGTTTGTTTGACATGTTGTCAAAAATTAGTTGCATAGTAACCCATGTTGTCTATTTAAGTAGTATGTAGTTGATTATTTATGTATTAATTAACCATGTAATAGTTTGTTACAAGATTTAATAAGTATAGCAAGGCAAAAGTAAAAAATTATTAAATCTTTTGATATTTCTCTACCCTTTTATGGAGGTTCAAGTGCCGGGCTATAGGCGCTCTCGTGTACTTACAAAATAACATCAAATAATAACGCTATTTTCAAATCAAAAAACAATTAACTTAAAGTAAAAACCAAAAGAATAACAAATAGTGAATTAGCTCTCGAAACAAAAACGCTTGTGTATGTGTGTGTGGACCACTCCCATCCCATGCCATAGCATACCTGTCCAAAATTGGATGTTTATCTCACACTCATTCGCATTCAATGTCTAATAAAAATTCAGTTAATTTCCAAAGTTTTTATTATATTTTTCAGATTAAATCATATAATCGTATAATAACTTCGATAGTTATATATCTCCCAAAAATTAGTTTCAATTAATATTTTTATTTATAATAAAAACTGATTGATGTATTGATACCCGGGACACACTTTCCCATATAATTTATCACTCATATCCTGATTACTCGCACACACTTTCACTCGCACCCTCTCGACCGCTAAATACCTGTAATAATAATTAATTGATATTTTAATTATTAATTTATATTTCACATGAATTCACAAACTTTTTCTCTGACGCCTACTATGAGTAGTGAACCGTTTATTTAGTATATATTTTATGTTTTAATTTATTTTAATGAATTTATGGGCGGTTTTCGGTTTGATTTTCAAATTTAAATTATAAAATAATTTGCAATCAAAAAAGTTATGCTAATAGCTCTCAGGTCTCTCTCTCTCTCTCTCTCTCTCATGATTTTCATCTATACATTAATTGCATTCTGCGTTAAAAAACTTAAATGAAAATTTTTGTTTTATTATTGAATTTTTTGTTTATATGCACTATTCATTGAAATTACATTTTATGGTTGTATGGGGTTTAGAATCAGTGAACATAAGACATACCAAACCCATTACCACCCAATACCTCCCCATCCCTGTGTGCGCAACGATTGAGTTTTGGCCCCAAATCTATTGAATCTAAAGTATTTAATTAACTTTTTTTATTGTCTCTAAATTTTTCTTTGCTCACAACATATGATTCGTATTATTATTATTCAAATATATTTTTAATATATAAATGCAGGGAATAATCGTCCGGTTATATCCCATAAGCAAACACATGCTATACTATTCTCAATATAATCATAAATTTAACTTTAAAATACGTTTTATGAACCCAAAGTAAATTAGATAAGAGAGCATATCACATAATTAGCGAGTCTGTAAACCCAGTCTGAAAAGAGAACTTCAAAAAATATAAACATTAATATCTCGTATAATATATCATTTGAATGTCGGTGTCTTTTGTCACAAATTAAAGGGTCAGTCACAGAGTAGGTACGCAAACATTTAATTCTTAGTTACTAGTATCTAAAGGAGTTATCCAAACTTTCTTGGATAGCAGGCTAACTTTTTAATTGTATTTATGTGTTTTTGTTTTGAATACCTCTCCCATACATTGTTGTTGTTGTATAACATAGGCGTTGAGATAAACGATAAGAATTTGAGATAAAAAACATTATTTTCCACAACTATTTGTTTTGTTAAGATTTGTTGTGACAATTCATATCAGTCCCTCACACACCCGGTTGTGGGGCAGTAGTTTGTCATGTGATGTATGAGAGTGAGATAGAGAGGTTGTAGGGTAAGGGGATACGTAACACAGTATGTACACCCCCAGCCCCATGTGGTAATTGGTGTGTAATTAGCCCATAGATAGTAGTGTTGTTTTTAATGTAATGGCTTTCATAGAGAAAAATATCACTTTATTCCTGGAATTCAATAATAGTTTTGACAACTTTTTTGTATTTCGCAAACCTTTTTTAGATCCCATTCCCCTATTGAAATGCCTAAAACCTGCGGTGAAGTTCTACCACTTAACCCCTTTTCCATCCCTGTGCCCAATACGAGTGTATATTTTTTTAATATTCAATTCTTATGGGATGAATGCAATTACTGGTGAATTGTATAAGAGTTTTGTGTTTTTGGTTTTCGCTTATCATTTGTGGGATAATCTCAACATAAATCGGGTTTTGTTTTGTGTTTTTGTCTATTGTTTAAGTCGTCTCTCTCTCTCTCTCTCTCTCTCTCTCTCCCTCTCTCCCTCTCTCTCTCTCCTCGAGTGTTACTATTTATCAAGTGTTTAGAAACACACCTCCACTTCCCATCCCATACCCCATCACTGCTATTATAAAAATATTATTATTGTTATAATACTTATCTGTTTTATTTATATATCTACCAGTAATTCACTTATGAATTATATAATAGTTTTATATTAAATGTTATTATGTTACTCAATTAATTCCACGCCATCCCCTCCCTATCAATTATTGTTATAATACTTATCTGTTTTATTTATATATCTACCAGTAATTCACTTATGAATTATATAATAGTTTTATATTAAATGTTATTATGTTACTCAATTAATTCCACGCCATCCCCTCCCTATCATCGTATGGCTAGAGCTAACTTTGTGCTAGATTATTTTTTTGGTTAATTGCTTAATATATTTTTAGTGTACACGCTCTCAATGAGCAATAATTACAAGCAATGATTATATGCATAACTTATACGTTGTATGGGAATTAACTGTAAATTCAATTATAAGTTTTGATTTATAAATCAGTTATAATTTCATTGTATGAAATGTTATTATTTTCGTATTAACTGAGCATTATAGTAATATTTGTGTAATAATTTGATGTTATTTTGTGTCGATCCCATCCCGGCTTATCAATCCATCAGCCGTTGAAACAATCAAATTATATTAAATTAAATCAAAAATAGCTTTGAATTATATGTGAAAATCTAATATCTTATGCTAATTATGTATTGGAGTTAATGTATAATCAAATTAGCTGTCCATTAGGCTGGGATGAAAACTGTGTATTATTTCATTGATTGATATATTAGTAGAAAATATTATTTTATTTATGCATTTAGATCAGCCGAGAGAGAGAGAGAGGGAAAACTAATTCAAAAATAAAATTTAAAATTTAACTTCAGGATAATTTATTATCAATTTATTATTTAAGTAAAACTAAAAGTAGATCGTAATACATGACATTACTACTGATTTAAGAAATCACACGAAATATTTGTATTAAATAGAGAGAGAGAGAGAGAGAGAGAGAGAGAGAGAGTCCGGAAGAGTAGTTTCTCTCTCACTCTTCACACACTTCTGGCACACATTTATTTAGTGTTTAATTTATTTTATTATTTATTTTATTTATGTGTTTTTGTGTTGCATTTAACGCTCTCATCGAAAGCCTGTCCCGTATATCATCCCCAAAGCCATTCATACCTGTAAAACACAACACAATACAATACCTGCGATAACGTAGTAGAAAAAGATTTATCACTTTTCTCGAGACATTAATGTTTCGGTGGAGGGTGTGGGTGCCAACCATCCCGACCCCACCCGACACAACCCAGCTTTTTATCTCCCTTTACCATCAATTCATATTTTATTCCCTGTTCATATTAATAAAGTTTACTGATTATTGATTGGCAAACAGTTAATAAAACTATAGTTACTGTATATTATTAAGACGTTACTATTTAGTGATTAATATCCATTAAATAACTACTGATTTTTGTCAATTAAAGCTAATTTATTAATATTTTGCACTAGTTTTGCAATCCCTGTCCACTAATACAATAAAAACGTTTTTATAGAAATAAATGTCTTAATGAATTTAATATTTATGTCAATTGTTTTAAATGGTAACATACTCCGGCAGTGTTACATTGTATGATATATTGTAGGCCAGTGTTAGTCACTGCACATCCCTGTCCCCCAGCTCTCACACCCATTATACGTGTACCGGAATGGGGTCCCAAAGAATTGATCATTTCTTACCATTCATTTTGCTTTTTATTTATTGTGTTAAATGATGAGAGAAATAAATTATAACTCATTTTATATAACACTTTATATAACACACTAATAATCATTACATTGTTTTTTCATGTGAACTAATTATTCGTAAACGAAATACAATTTTTTCATTTCGTATATAATTAACATTTTATATATAATTATATCTCATATATACGCTATATTTGTATTTAATGTCTGTATTGTTATTTAATTTTTTATTTAGTTTTTCTTTGTCTCTCTCATTGTATTCAACGAGTGATTTAAGACATTATATTTCTGTATTATATTTGCAATTATGATCGCAATTATAATAATTATTAATAGATTTAAATTAGAGGTCCAGTACTGGCATGTGAAGGGCCAGTATTTTAGTATGAGTTATACGTTGATTAATAAGACAATACATATCTTGAACATAAAAGGTTAAAACCCTGTTCATATATTATAAAAAGCTGTTAATTACTTATAATTATGAAAATCATATCAAGAATATTCCGATTATTTTTAGTTTGTTTAATATTTAAATAATGTTAAGTAATGTGATGAACACATGAGTATAATTTAAACCTTTATTCACTTGTTTTTAAGTTTTTATTTTTATACATAATTTAATAATTTATGAATAAAATAAAAACGAATAAAGACCAGTTTATTTTGCTTTGCTTTTAAAATTTACGCTAATTTAAAATGTTTGCACATCAGTCACCGATTTATATGGAAGGCAAAATTCGGGTGTGATATAGTTTGCAAACTTAATTGACAGTAATTTTATGAGATTATCGCTGATATAGTTTTGATCCATATATTAGCGTTTAATTTAATCAAAAACTAATTTATTATAATTTTTCGTTTTTGTTGTTTCGTTTTCAACAGCAAAAATAAAAATCAAGTTTTCGCTTACGATTAAGCTGGTCATTAAAGTTTGTTATAAAGGTTATTGTAAATATATCCATTATTTATTTTGTGTCAGAGTAGTTTTATAAAAATTAACTCACATTTACTGAATTCATTCATCACTTACTACACTATTTCATTGATTATCTGACATTACAATAGATTTAACGGAGTTTTCAATTAATAAATGATACATAAAATTGAGTTATTCTTAGAGAGAGAGAGATGATCAATTTTATCATTAATACAATTAGTAGATGTGTCTACTGAGCGAAAATGTAATCATTTTTTATTAAAATAATTGTTTTCTTTGTTTTACTCTAATTTTTATAAGATTTATATTTCGTTCAGATTTAGTATTATTATTACATTTCCTGGTTTGTTTGTGTTGACACATGAATTATTAAATACTTATTTTATTTTTGCTTATTTCTGGTCAAATAAAACGAAACGAAAATTTTAAATGCGATTAAATTTTACAAACGTGTAGTCAGTGGCTAAATATACCTTCCGTTTTAAGCCCACATATAGTTTGCAAACTTAATTGACAGTAATTTTATGAGATTATCGCTGATATAGTTTTGATCCATATATTAGTGTTTAATTTAATCAAAAACTAATTTATTATAATTTTTCGTTTTTGTTGTTTCGTTTTCAACAGCAAAAATACAAATCAAGTTTTTGCTTACGATTAAGCTGGTAATTAAAGTTTGTTATAAAGGTTATTGTAAATATATCCATTATTTATTTTGTGTCAGAGTACTTTTATAAAAATTAACTGACATTTACTGAATTCATTCATCACTTACTACACTATTTCATTGATTATCTGACATTACAATAGATTTAACGGAGTTTTCAATTAATAAATGATATATAAAATTGAGTTATTCTTAGAGAGAGAGAGAGAGAGAGAGAGAGAGAGAGAGAGAGAGATAATCAATTTTATCATTAATACAATTAGTAGATGTGTCTACTGAACGAAAATGTAATCATTTTTTATTAAAATAATTGTTTTCTTTGTTTTACTCTAATTTTTATAAGATTTATATTTCGTTCAGATTTAGTATTATTATTACATTTCCTGGTTTGTTTGTGTTGACACATGATTAACGACACTTACAGTATATTATGGACAGGTAGTTTGGGACGAGCATTTGTTAGAGTGCATATTATACACATAACTTTGGAAAGTATTTAATTAATCGAAATTAATTTAATTTAAGTTTTTTCCAACTTATTTCGTATTCAGACAAACATTATTTACTCTCAAATTAGACATAGTTTTGTGAGTTTTATAGTTTAAAAACTTTTTTCTTAACTCCAATTCATGTCATTAGTTATCTCTGGAAATAAGTGTCTTTTCAAATGAAATATCATTGACTTTATAGAGCATATTATAGACACCCGGCCCGAGGGGTTCAGTACCTGAGCTCATCTCAAACATGAAATACTTTTTTCTGGTATTAAAATTCAATGAGATTTCTATTAATATATCGTTTTTGATATATTCCTTACGATTTTTAGTGCCAAAACAGTCGTTGAATTAATTATACATTTTGTGTGTGTTTTGTCTTATCTTTTATTTATTTTTGAATTTAAAGAGAGATTTAATTTTTATATGCGTTTTGTTTTGTGTGCGAAAAATATATGTTATAATTAATAATAAATTTTTTGCGCTCATATTATGAGTCCAAAACGCTCGCAGAATATCTAATCGTTTGTGTGTTTGCCCTAAAAATAATGGTTTTATTTATACTTTTTATTATAAATTATTTTTATATTCCCTTTATATACAGTTTTTTATTCCGGGGAATGTATGGTTTGGTTTTAGGAGTTTTGATATAATTTTGAAAATTATTTCATAAATTTTAAGCAACTTTTTTATGCAATTGATAGCTAACTCTTAAAAGTGTCTTAAGATTGCATTTTTGAGTGGAAGGCCCTCCGAATATATAGATATCATAAGTGTTTTTGAATATAAATTTTAAAATAAATTGCTTTATGTATAACTCTCTCTCTCTCTCTCTCTCTCTCTCTCTAAGAATAACTCAATTTTATGTATCATTTATTAATTGAAAACTCCGTTAAATCTATTATAATTGTATTAATGATAAAATTGATTATCTCTCTCTCTCTCTCTCGCGTTAATGGACTTAATTTATTGCACTTTCATATGCTATCAAATATTAAGTAGAAAAAAGACATAACTCTACATAACTTTGATCTCACAAAATAAGTATGAAATTTTTATTTCAAAAATTATCAAAAATAAAATTAAAAACAAAATCATTTATGGTACTCTCGTTTCGCACCGACACGTACAAAATATAACATTTCCTATATATTAATTAAATGTATGTTTTTGAAAAATCACTTTTAGCAACATTTGATTTTGTATTTTAAGAAAACAAATACTTTTAATTCAAATGAAAGCAAAATTTCTTAAAACTCGTATAGATTTGAGACATACATTGAGTTGGAAATCATTTTTTTACAGTATTTTAACCACAAAATTATCTCAACTTAAGTATAGTTCAAGAATTTATATATATTTTACTTAAAGTAATGAATAAAATCTCTGTTTAAAAAAACCTGAAGAATAATCTTTTTGAAGAATCGCTTATATATTCTCTAATCTCTTAAGTATATCTTTGGTTCTCATGAGTACCGGTGCTCTGTCTCTATGTCTCGCTTGTCTTTGCGCTGAACACACATACAGAGCGCAGGGATGTGTCACACATATCACGACCACCTCTGAGACCCTCTTCTAAGACTTTCTGACAATTTATTTTTGGTTATGTCTCGAAACGCATAGATAAACACGATTTCTGTATTGAATTTCACTTTTGAAATCATTTCATATAATTTGCTTAACTTTTCACTAATAATTATATTTAACATAATATTTTTCAAATTATACTTTATTATCTAAATAGCAAGTTCACTATTGATATATAAAACGTTTGATTTAATTATATATTCAAGTATGGCTAGTATTTAAATAGCCACCCATACAGTGTTCTGGTTCATTTTAGCAATAAAGTACTAATAGCTGGAGTTTACTAAACCAGTGATACTTATCTCAAATGGCATTTAATATGATTTTTATTGTCGTTTTTCACCCAAAATCGACCCTTAATTGCATTTAATTTAATGTGTTTTTGTGTGTAGTTTTGCACATAAACTATCGTTTAAACTGTTTATATAATTCACGTGTGATTTATTTGCACATTTTCATGGCACCGGGAGGTGCACTATGGAGGTCTACGAACTCCATACCACATGCATTATAATTCAAATATTAGACTGTGTCCTTTTTAACCCCATAGGTTATCCGGGTTATTTGGAAATTATTTTTATTCATGCAATAAAATTATTGTGCTATATATGGCAATCACGTATCAAACTATTATCTTAACCCTGGTCATAAAAATAATCCTAGTGAACTCATTCAAATATTAGCCATTTAAAGACATACTTATATTTATTTTGTTTTATTAAATATAAGTTTAAAGTATAGTTTAGAAATTTGCTATAGCTGCATTATTTTAAATTATTTATACCAATAATCAATTAATAACTATTGATTTACTTTATTTACTATAAATTGTAAATGATCATGTAACTAACCAATGTCTTATCTGATTTGTATTCAGGTGAGAAGCCATACACGTGTACGTGGGAGGGCTGTACGTGGAAGTTCGCCCGTAGCGATGAGCTGACCCGACATTTCCGCAAACACACGGGTCAGAAGCCCTTCAAATGCCAGTTGTGTCAGCGCTCGTTCTCCCGGTCCGACCACCTGTCCCTCCATATGAAGAGACACTGACCGACACACCCCTGAGCACCCACCTATACATCTCATCGCCCGGACATTACACCGTCGCGTCAATTTCGCAGTCATTTGTGTGAACAGAGAAAAGACTTATTATTTTGTTTGATATATAAATATATTTAGGATTTAATGGAAAGTTATTTGTGAAGACATTCTCTGGTATTTCATGAAGAATACGAGGGATCTGTGTGTGAACTACCAGTGCTGGGGGTCGGGTGCCCTCCTATCAGCTTTGATATCAATGATTCAGACATGAGCTCCCGATCCACAATCCCTGTCCACACAAAACACCAACTCAATTATATTTATAACAAAAATATATTTGTATTTTTTAATTAGCTTTTTATTATTTAGTATTATATATGAATATTATTTTTTGATTGTTTGTTACATTTTATCACAATTCATATTATGTTCACAATTGAATACTTAATTCAATTAATCATTTTATTTAAAAAAGTTTTTTCCATTTTTATTATTATATTATTTGATTCATATTTTTGTTAATATAATCTCTCTCTCTCTCTTTCTCTCTCCCTATATCTCTCTCTTTCTCTCTATCCCTATATCTCTCTCATTCTCTCTTGAATCGCACACAAAAACACACACTCATGAGCCAATAGCGCCGGTGTTTTTAATTGATTGGGTGCTGTGTTAGAGAACCAGTGATTACCGGAATATTCTGGTGTTTAAGACATTTCGCCAGAATATTCTCGTTTATGTCTCAACAAAATTATCTATTTTAGGGTATATTTTAATTGAATTATAAGAGAAATTATTATTATATATATATAGTTGTGTGCGAGGGATACCTAGTGGTGGACTAACCACCCGGCCCCACTCCCAGACACTTGTTTTCGCTCACATAAATATTCAAACTAATGATTTGAAATATAAATAGTATAAATAAATTTTTAAATAATGATAAATATATAGTATATAAAGTATATAAGTAATTATTCAATTAATAGTATATGAAAAAAGTAACACATAATCTGTTTTTATATTTAAAAATAATAGTATACATTAATATAAATATATTTATGACTTTCTCTCACTATTTTCCATTTGTTTGTAATTTAAATAAAACAAAATTTTTTGTTTCAACTTTTTTTAAATACAAATAACTGTTATCCCAATGAATGCTCAAAACAAAACTGATTGACTAAACAAAAACGCAATTGTAATAATAATTAACAAATAAATTTACAAAACAAATAACAAAAATGTGACACAAAAATAACATTCAAATAAAAAGTTAGAAATTATTTCATATTTTTACGGAATATAATTTGTCCTGAATTTAACTTTTAATTAAGAAAGGTTTTCAATTGATATCAAATTAATTGCTCATAATTTTTAAATTAAATTATAAAACATTTTCACCTGTACCTCCATTTGTTTGAAACTATGTATCAAATATTACTGATATGTTCATCACATGTGTGTCCATAAAGTTTATGGCATAAACCAAAACTTTATTTAAAAAAGTTTTTACACAATATTTCCCTTTATTGTATTATCCGATATTTGTGCCTGGATATCTCGAATACTAATTTTAAATATCATAAAAACATTTCAATTACAAATGACTACAGAAAGTAAATTAAACAAACTTCACATTTTTGTTCACTAGTAGTGGTTTAGTAAAAGTAGACTTTGAGTACTTAATACTTTTTTGACCCTGAATGAATAAACTAAATTAGATTATACACGACTGTCTTGTCCAGTGATACCTGTGCTGCCAAAACATGTAACAAACAAATGGAGATAAAATAATAATTCAATTGTTTTCTCATTATTTTTTTCAAAAGTTTTGTTAATCTGTGAATAACAAGCAATTCATATAATGGAAAGTTGATAAAAAGGGACTGGGAGGGCAGTAAGATTTTTTAAAAGGATTAACAGCCACGAAAAATATAATTTAACATGCAAACTTTCAATACTACTTAAACATAATGTTATATTAATTGATCCAATTATTATTTGTGTATTAATACATAGCACACAATTTTAAAGTGATATACCCCTTTATGAATAACTGACCAAGGTGTGAATTGCATTTGTTATTAAATCGAGTAAATAAAAGCCCTTAAGAGTACAATTCACTTATGAAAAACTCAATACTATTTGATTGACTGTTTTGATTTGAAACCCAATACTATTGTAAATTAGTTTTTATTGGATTTTTATTTGGAAATATGTCTCACATTTTCAAACTATTTATTATTTAATTGTCTCGTATATCCTAAAACTGATAATTCCTATATTTTCTCAATATTTGTCTCACATTTATTTGTTTAAACATTAATTTTCTTAATTATAATCTCATGTTTTTTCTTATAAACTATTTATTATTTAATTGTCTCGTATATCCTAAAACTGATAATTCCTATATTTTCTCAATATTTGTCTCACATTTATTTGTTTAAACATTAATTTTCTTAATTATAATCTCATGTTTTTTCTTATCAATTCATTTCTATTAATATTATAAATAATTTGAAATGAAGTTTCGAGAAATTGTTTGTACAGTAAATGACACAAAAATACATTATAAATAAAAATTATTTAATATAATATACCGTCAAGTGTTCACCATGTTTATTATTTTAGCACTCTAATCATCAAGCTTATTTTAAAAATATTCTGACTATTTATCAGATTATTAAGTTATATAATTCATGAAAAATAATATTAATTTTAATCAAAAATATTTAAAATAACTTATGAAAAACTCCAGGGTCTGTTTTGTGTTGAATGAGTATGAAACCTTGGATGATAATTGACTCATTGGTAATCAGATAATTACCTTGTTCAACACTTATGTCAAGACTCTTGACTCTAGAGTAATGGAAAGGCTATTAATGGCTATTCATATGTGATTCAGTGGTCAACCGTTTGACGAGAAAACCATTCATTGATTCACAAATATAATTACCCTGGTATTGTGTATTAGGTAATTTGTTATTAATGTTATTTATTATTCAAATATATTTTTATACACTATAAAATAGTTATGAAATGTTACAATCAAATCAAATTTTATGTATAGTTTTAATAACTATATTAACTATATAATTTTGCAAACTATATTAATGATAACTGTTTATAACACAGTTGCATTTATGTATTTAATAATATCTAATTGTTTGATATAATTAAATCTAAATCTTAAACCAAAAACACAATTAAATCTTAGGTTTTTAAATTAACACTAATTAATGAAAAATATGTTATAAAACGTAAATAAACTTAAATATTAAGTAAAATAAACTCGGATATTAAAAATCACAAATAAATACAAATAGTTATATAAGCATTGGAGTCAGACTACCGGTGCTCTACCACCTCTGACATAACTATTCTTTGCAATCCTTCACGTCTAACCACTTCATCATCTCTGGACACCTGGTAGTTGTATACAACCGAGTCATCAACCGTAGTATCTCTAAGTGTATCTCCCGGTGCTGATCGATCAGTGCCTTAATCTCTGTGTCGTCCATCTGATCCCAAAAAGACAACAAAATATATCATTAAATCTTACGAACCAATTATCACTAAATCACGGGTCAATCCGAAATCAGTACCAAAGCTAATCAAGTGAGCCATACCTGTCGCACACTTTTCCAGTGCCCGTCCGATCCCTTTCCACTTTTATCCTCTTTCTTACCGACCAATCGTCTCAACCAATTGCTGACATTCTTCTTCTTTTTCTTCTTCTTTGGCGTCAATTTCTTCTTTTTAAGCATTTCTTTCTCACCAATAGTTGGTTTTGTCTCAACTCCTGTCCCATTGTCTGACTCCTCTACCACTTCAATGGCATCCGAGTCCTCATTGTCTTCATTGCCATCGACCACTTGGTCCCCAACATCTCCATTATCTTTATTATCTCCAATCACTTCATCGCCCAAAATGTCTTCTTTATTTCCATTGTTTTCATCGACTTCATTGTCCTCAACATTACCATTACCTCCATTGTCTTCTACTGTTACATCTGTCAGTGTGTTACAACTGCCTCCACTGGCATCCACTTCATCGAATCCTTTGGTGTCATTATCTTCAGTATTACTACTATTAGTTACCGATCCGTTTAGAGCTAACTCTTCTCCGGTTTCTTCGGCCACTGTCTTAACGCATTCATCGCAGCCATAGATTGGCACCGATTTCTCCGAATTCAAGATAACCGTCTTTTGCTTGCGTTTCTCTTCAATCAAATCCATAGACAACTGTAGCACAGATTGTGGTATTTGATCCGATGGTGTCTACAAGACATTTGAGATAAGAAACCATTTGATACTTAATAACAGATAATTCGCTCGTTTCTCACGGATTTCGGAGAATCAGATCCCTGTGTCAGTGATATGTCTATCGATGTCTCAAATGGGAGTTCAATCAAGACTTCTTTGTAACTGTTATCATCACATTTACCACTCTCCTGGTTATTATTTTTATCGATAGCCTTTTCCTTCACGTCTATTAGGTTCTCATTTGAAGGACTTCCACTTTGATTATCAATTGCTTTATCAATGACAATGTCTTTCACACCACAACTCAATTGATTTAATAGCTGTTCGCATTCATCAATGCTTTCAGTTAACTGATCCAAGTCTTTGTCAATTCGTTTCCAATTAGACTTATTATCAATGGTTATGTCTGTAAACCAAACACAATATTATAATAATTACCTATTTATTGATTACTTCTTATATCAAACCTTTCGATTTGTCCACCAATTGATTATTGAGTCCAACCGTCAAATTCACACCAATCTTCACTTTCTTAGCGTTAGATTCAGTGATTGGATCCGAAGTTTGTGTCCACTTTTCGGCCATTCGTTCAAAGAGTTTATTCAACTCATAAACCGAAAACTGATCCGACGGTGGATTCGTTTCTTTTGGTTCTTCAGTCGATATCATTGCTGTCATTGGATGACCATTCGTGGGATACTTTGCTTTAACCGCCGTTTGTAGCGATATATCCATTAGAGTCATCGATTGTCTGCTCATATCAAGTGTTACCACGTCTTCCTCATCGCATTCATCCATCACTTCCAGCGATGTCTTCGGGAAGAAGGCATTCATTGGTCGATGTTTTTGTGGATAATTTTGGACATCACCTATCAGTTGACTAAGACTTGAGTCCAAATATCGGATTCCAGTTGCGAGTCGTTGGAAACCCTTATCCAGAATCAAATCCAAATTGGGTTCCCTTATCACCGGCTCCTTCAGCACCGGTTCATAAATGGCATCCGTAGTGTCCATGGATTCACTCGTCGGGTGAGACCTCTTACGATCTCTGGAGTCGGTTTCCCGTCTATTATCTCGAGACCGCTTCTTTATCTCAGCCCTCCTTGGGATCACATGAGGTGTCATAACAGTCCCCACCGTCTCCTTCCTCCATGTCTTGGGCTCTTTAGTGGCCAAGTCTTTGGTGGCCAACGGTTCCAGTTGTGGACGACTCTGCGGACCAAATCGTCTCATTTTGCGCTCCAATACAAGAATCTTGAAGTCGTTGGCCTCCAGTCGTTGGGAAAACTTAACGCCAGCGCTCGAGCCGTCCGGTGCCGTCATCACCGAAAACGTGGTGTTCCTCCACTCAAAGTTCAAGTCTTTGTCATCGCTTATGTCGAGCTCGAAGAGGATCTTCTGACAGCTCGTGTCGTAGACTCGGATGAAACACGTGTTGGCGTCAGTCGTTTGGGTGACAACGCATAGGATCTTCTTGTAGTCAATGGACCACTGCTTCGCTTTCTGTGTCTTTGTCCACAACTGTACTAACGATGACAACAGTAGTGTCCATCCGTTGCCTAAAACTGATGACAACTCTTGTTTCTTGTCGGCCGATAAAGAGGACGATCTGGTTGTGTCTAATGAGTAGAATTTATGGACAAACTTTGATGATAATTGATTCATTGGTGGTGTCAGTGATAATGGGAAGTGATTACAATGTGTTTAACATGTGTTAAGTAAATGTTTGCTAAGAATAACGGAAAGGCTATTAATAGTAATGGCTATATATGTATGAATCAGTGGCCAACCATGTTATAAAAAACCATATACTCATAGGTTCATATAAGAAATGACCCTGGTATTTTGTGTACTGGACATGAAGTATTGGATATGTGCTGGCTATTCAAATTCAATACAAATAAAAGGGGTCAGAAATATAGGATTAATTAATTAATTACAGAATATGTTAATTATTTTTGACTAATCGTCTGATAATTCATTATCCAATCATAGGCTATGTATTGTAAATCTATGGCTAACTTTCGCATACTTAATGACAATTAAATGCTAATTAAGGGAGTCTTAAATACAATTACATTTTATTTCATTTTGATTTTAAATTATTTAATCTTAGTGAATAAAAAATATTGTATTTTGATAATTTATTAATAAAACATTTAATAAATAAAATAATTACCCCGAACATTATATTTGTGTACACAATTACCCTGAACATTATATTTGTGAATATTGATGACAAATTATTAATCACAGACTTGTTATAAGTTGTGAATTTGATTATCACTTAATTTGAGTGCATTTACAGAAATGTCTCAAAGAATACCGAAAAGACCTGTTTATAGACGGAATGTATCATCGGTTTCATTGGACGCACAGTTAGTTAAGAAATTGTTGTCAGTATTGGATAAGAAATGGGAACCACTGTTGATATCATCGGTGCAGTTGTGGCCAAACACACGAAACCAGAAGCAGAGTTCATTCATATTCTCGAAGATCATGTGTTTGATCACCGATACAACCAATGCTGACGTGTGTCTCATCCGAGTCTATGATACGAGTCTTAAGAATATTCTCTACGAACTCGACTTAATGCAAGACTTTAAGTACAAATCGAGTGGTGATTGTGATCACGAGTTTGTGACAAAGGATGGTAAGAGCACTGGTATTAGATTTGAGGCCTGTATAGAGTCGAGTGAATTCAAGGTACAAGTGATTGGTTACCAAAACACACGTAACCAACGATTGGCACAGAATCTCATCACTAATGTTGGAGTCATTCACCAAAATATTAAACAATTTAATGACATAATGTTGACTGAATTGAGGCAATTCAACCAATTTAGGAGTTCCCATAAGAGTCAGGCGCCGATTAATGTTACCACTAATACAAAGACTGAAAAAGAGAAATCTAGACAGTCTATGAGTATAAGAAGTAATAATAACCATAAAATTTGTATTCATTTAAATCATTAATTTCTCAATATATAGGTTACTTGAATAAATACAAAGGTGATCCAATGGTACCGGTGCTCTCGAATCCCCAAACGAATGGCAAAGGTTTACAACCGATAGATATCTCATTGGAAGCGATTGGTGAACGTAACGAAGATCTGAAATCAAATAAACGATCGCCAATTGATTTATCACTGAATCGGACACTGAAAGTGGACAGACATGACATACAATTGGAGTCAGAAATAGTGGTGAAACCGAATGGATCTGTTGATGAAAATGAAGGTCCAAGAGATGACGGGTTGAGTAGAGGTATTAGGAAAGGATTGATAATAGAAATAAAGAGTTTGCAGAAAAAGATGTCACATGTATTCACTGAATTGTCCGGTTATGTGGACAACAACTCGGATTTCTTTGCCAATAAAACCGCAATCAGACAAACGACTAAAAATATTGAGAAACAAATGAATTGTTTATTTAGTTTATTAGATCCAAATGATATTATGGCTTTGATTGACAGACCTGTTGATGAAATTGTTGTCAAAGTGGTTAATAAAAATAGATATTTTACATAAATCTCTCTCTCTCTCTCTCTCTCTCTCTCTCGATTAAAATTCAATTGTAAATTAAAGTACACGAAAATTGAATCAAATTAATTTGGAAATTATTTTATTTTGATAAATGAGTAACCATTTAACCATAACCATAAGATTGTCAACACTAATTTTGTAATTAAGTTATAACAAATGTGAATTGAAATTAATATCTGATTTATTTATTTGAACAAAATGTCATTTTATCACAAACAATAAATTAAAAGTAATTTTACTTAATATCAATACAAATACACAATTCCAAAACATACAAATGAAAACAAATATTATATAAATATTATATAATATCTTTAACATTTTATACTTAAATATCATTTTAAAACAAAATTCTCAATAATAAGTTATTTTTAATAACTATAAATACAAACAAAACAATATATAATATAATATATTTATATTATAAATTATTGAAACTACCGGTGCTTACAATTTCCTTAATTCTTATACCGATTTGAGACAACACTTCATTCATTGGACAATTGATGGCAATAAGCTATACATCCGACACATAACATCGTACATCCTCTGGAGCTCATACCTGTTTCAGATTAACGCCTTTCCACTCACTCACCGATTCTAGACTTGATTTGCGGTTATTTTGACCACTTTTTCCAACAAATAATCGTCGAAACCAACGACCAAACTGTCCCTTTTTGATAGACTTCCGATTGGGGACTAATATCGGAATCAGTGCTTTGGTATCATTGATGTCCTCCATTTCCATTCCAATGGTATCTGAGTTCTCATTACCTTTGATAACCTCCATGTCCTCAATATCGCCGACCAATTCATTTAATCCCAGATAATAGCCATTGAATTGTCTCAAAAGGCATTTGAAACGATACCCCTCTTCGAGTGATTCAAAATTTTGTGGTCATTTTGAATGCATTTCGTGTTAAGTATAACTAATTTAAATATAATGAACTCATTTGATAAATGTTTTACAAAACAATGATTTTAGTCATAAATGAAACTCAAATGTGAATCAATGGACACTCATTGCATGTAAAGCTTATTGTATTGACAAATACTATGACCCAGGCATTACTTAAAATCAACTATCCAATCAAAATAGTCTAAATATTTGTAAAATAGTTTTACAAAAGTGTAACAAATTGTTAAGACATAATTAACACTAACAGTAAATGGTAGTTTATAATACAATCAAAAATTGTCAAATAAATTCAAAGAATATTTTTTTGTAGAAAATCCTTTATTAAAACTAATGAATGCTATGTTTTATACCATAGTATTCACTGTATGTCTGAATTAGGTTTTCAATACAATAATAAATTTTTTGTTTGTATTAAATGCCAAATACTTTGCTTTTGCTGTGAGAGGGCGCCGACACCTTCACTTTATATGGTTCTTCGGGATGCACCAGCATTGTTGGCACCGGTAGTCCTGTCTCTCTGTCGGACCTAAGAACCAGTGATTACCGGAATATTCTGGTGTTTAAGACATTTCGCCAGAATATTCTCGTTTATGTCTCAACAAAATTATCTATTTTAGGGTATATTTTAATTGAATTATAAGAGAAATTATTATTATTATTATATATATATAGTTGTGTGCGAGGGATACCTAGTGGTGGACTAACCACCCGGCCCCACTCCCAGACACTTGTTTTCGCTCACATAAATATTCAAACAAATGATTTGAAGTATAAATAGTATAAATAAATTTTTAAATAATGATAAATATATAGTATATAAAGTATATAAGTAATTAATAGTATATGAAAAAAGTAACACATAATCTGTTTTTATATTTAAAAATAATAGTAAACATTAATATAAATATATTTATGACTTTCTCTCACTATTTTCCATTTGTTTGTAATTAAAATAAAACAAAATTTTTTGTTTCAACTTTTTTTAAATACAAATAACTGTTATCCCAATGAATGCTCAAAACAAAACTGATTGACTAAACAAAAACGCAATTGTAATCATAATTAACAAATAAATTTACAAAACAAATAACAAAAATGTGACACAAAATAACATTCAAATAAAAAGTTAGAAATTATTTCATATTTTTACGGAATATAATTTGTCCTGAATTTCACTTTTAATTAAGAAAGGTTCTCAATTGATATCAAATTAATTGCTCATAATTTTTTAATTAAATTATAAAACATTTTCACCTGTACCTCCATTTGTTTGAAACTATGTATCAAATATTACTGATATGTTCATCACATGTGTGTCCATAAAGTTTATGGCATAAACCAAAACTTTATTTTAAAAAGTTTTCACACAATATTTCCCATTATTGTATTATCCGATATTTGTGCCTGGATATATCGAATACGAATTTTAAATATCATAAAAACATTTCAATTACAAATGACTACAGAAAGTAAATTAAACAAACTTCACATTTTTGTTCACTAGTAATGGTTTAGTAAAAGTTTACTTTGAGTACTTAATACTTTTTTGACCCTGAATGAAAAAACTAAATTAGATTAAACACGACTGTCTTGTCCAGTGATACCTGTGCTGCCAAAACATGTAACAAACAAATGGAGATAAAATAATAATTCAATTGTTTTCTCATTATTTTTTTCAAAAGTTTTGTTAATCTGTGAATAACAAGCAATTCATATAATGGAAAGTTGTTAAAAAGGGACTGGGAGGGCAGTAAGATTTTTTAAAAGGATTAACAGCCACGAAAAATATAATTTAACATGCAAACTTTCAATACTACTTAAACATAATGTTATATTAATTGATCCAATTTTTATTTGTGTATTAATACATAGCACACAATTTTAAAGTGATATACCTCTTTATGAATAACTGACCAAGGTGTGAATTGCATTTGTTAATAAATCGAGTAAATAAAAGCCCTTAAGAGTACAATTCACTTATGAAAAACTCAATACTATTTGATTCACTGTTTTGATTTGAAACCCAATACTATTGTAAATTAGTTTTTATTGGATTTTTATTTGGAAATATGTCTCACATTTTCAAACTATTTATTATTTAATTGTCTCGTATATCCTAAAACTGATAATTCCTATATTTTCTCAATATTTGTCTCACATTTATTTGTTTNAACTATTTATTATTTAATTGTCTCGTATATCCTAAAACTGATAATTCCTATATTTTCTCAATATTTGTCTCACATTTATTTGTTTAAACATTAATTTTCTTAATTATAATCTCATGTTTTTTCTTATGAATTCATTTCTATTAATATTATAAATAATTTGAAATGAAGTTTCGAGAAATTGTTTGTACAGTAAATGACACAAAAATACATTATAAATAAAAATTATTTAATATAATATACCATAAAGTGTTCACCATGTTTATTATTTTAGCACTCTAATCATCAAGCTTATTTTTAAAAATATTCTGTGACTATTTATCAGAAACACAAAAATACATTATAAATAAAAATTATTTAATATAATATACCATAAAGTGTTCACCATGTTTATTATTTTAGCACTCTAATCTAGTTCGAATAAAAATTTTTATAAGACACTGATAAATAGTCTAATAATTCAATATATTAAGAACTTTTTATTGTAATTAAAATTAGTTTTTATAAATTTTATCGAATATTTTTTGAGGTCCCAGACATTTGTGTTGAATGAGTATGAAACCTTGGATGATAATTGACTCATTGGTAATCAGATAATTACCTTGTTCAGCACTTATGTCAAGACTCTTGACTCAAGAGTAATGGAAAGGCTATTAATGGCTATTCATATGTGATTCAGTTGTCAACCGTTTGACGAGAAAACCATTCATTGATTCACAAATATAATTACCCTGGTATTGTGTATTAGGTAATTTGTTATTAATGTTATTTTTTATTCAAATATATTTTTATACAGTATAAAATAGTTATGAAATTTTATAATCAAATCAAATTTTATGTATAGTTTTAATTATATTAACTATATAATTTTACAAACTATATTAATGATAACTGTTTATAACACAGTTGCATTTATGTATTTAATAATATCTAACTGTTTGATATAATTAAATCTAAAGCTTAAACCAAAAACACAATTAAATCTCAAGTTAATTTAACACTAATTAATGAAAAATATGTTATAAAACGTAAATAAACTTAAATATTAAGTAAAATAAACTCGGATATTAAAAATCACAAATAAATACAAATAGTTATATAAGCATTGGAGTCAGACTACCGGTGCTCAACACCTCTGACATAACTATTATTCGCAATCCTTCACGTCTAACCACTTCATCATCTCTGGACACCTGGTAGTTGTATACAACCGAGTCATCAACCGTAGTATCTCTAAGTGTATCTCCCGGTGCTGATCGACCAGTGCCTTAATCTCTGTGTCGTCCATCTGCTCCCAAAAAGACAACAAAATATATCATTAAATCTTACGAACCAATTATCACTCAATCAGTACCAAAGCTAATGAAGTGAGCCATACCTGTCGCACACTTTTCCAGTGCCGGTCCGATCCCTTTCCACTTTTATTGTCTTTCTTACCGACCAGTCGTCTGAACCAATTTCCGACATTCTTCTTCTTCTTTGTCGTCAATTTCATGTTTTTAAGTATTTTTTTCTTATCAATAGTTGGTTTTGTCTCAACTCCTGTCCCATTGTCTGACTCCTCAACCACTTCAATAGCATCCGAGTCCTCATTGTCTTCATTGCCATTCACCACTTGGTCCCCAACATCTCCATTATCTTTATTATCTCCATTCACTTCATCGCCCAAAATGTCTTCTTTATTTCCATTGTCTTCTTCGTCCTCTTTGTTCTCAACGTCTTCATCAACTTCATTGTCCTCAACATCACCATTAACTCCATTGTCCTCTACTGTCATTTCTGTCAGTGTGTTACTACTACCTCCGGTGGCATCCACTTCATCGAATCCTTTGGTGTCATTATCTTCAGTATTACTACTTCTGTCACTATTAGTTACCGATCCGTTTAGAGCTAACTGTTGTCCGGTTTCTTCAGCGACTGTCTTAACGCATTCATCGCAGCCATAGATTGGCACCGATTTCTCCTCATTCAAGATAACTGTCTTTTGCTTGCGTTTCTCTTCAATCAAATCCATAGACAACTGTAGCACAGATTGTGGTATTTGATCCGATGGTGTCTACAAGACATTTCATATAAGAAACCATTTGATACTTAATAACAGATAATTCGGTCGTTTCTCACGGATTTCGGAGAATCAGATCCCTGTGTCAGTGATATGTCTATTGGTGTCTCAAATGCGAGTTCAATCAAGACTTCTTTGTAACTCTTATCATCACATTTACCACTCTTCTGGTTATTATTTTTATCGATAGCCTTTTCCTTCACGTCTATTAGGTTCTCATCCGAAGGACTTCCACTTTGATTATCATTTGCTTTATCAATGATAATGTCTTTCACACCACAACTCAATTGATTTAATAGCTGTTCGCATTCATCAATGTTTTCAGTCAACTGATCCAAGTCTTTGTCAATACTTCGTTTCCAATTAGACTTATTATCAATGGTTATGTCTGTAAACCAAACACAATATTATAATAATTACTTATTTATTGATTACTTCTTATATCAAACCTTTCGATTTGTCCACCAATTCATTATTGAGTCCAACCGTCAAATTCACACCAATCTTCACTTTCTTAGCGTTAGATTCAGTGATTGGATCCCAAGTTTGTGTCCACTTTTCGGCCATTCGTTCAAAGAGTTTATTCAACTCATAAACCGAAAACTGATCCGACGGTGGATTCGTTTCTTTTGGTTCTTCAGTCGATATCATTGCTGTCATTGGATGACC
>CAJPVJ010000490.1:0-24340 GCA_905397405.1 Oppiella nova
GTGTATTGAGAGCACAGGCATGTGAGATGCAAAATGCATATGAGTTAGACATTGCTTTGCATAGCATTTCAATAGTAAAGGGAAAGTAAATTGACAATAGATTGAGAAGTCGGGGGTTGGGTACGGGCTGTAGTGACCAGTGATATAAACCCTTACATAGGGTTTGAAAACTTTTAAAATTGTTTAAAAACCCTTCAAACTTGTAAAAGTTGCCAAACTTTATATACAAGGAACTTATAATTAGATACATTACTAAAAATTACTAAAATCCTACTTGATATTCACGTGATGGATAGCCAGCCCCCGGGTCACCCAGTTTTCTCGCATACATATTGAGTGAATAAAAATGAAAATTGTTTGCTAGAAACTGGTGGCGATCCCTATCCCTATCCCTATTGAATTTGGTGCTCATTATAATACAGAGAATAAATAAAGAGAAAAAAGTTTTTCAATGAATCCCTGAGCTCTCTGGCATCCATTGGTGACCAATAATTTTCATAAGAGAAAAATTTATCCATAAAATGTATATCGATTGACGAATAATTTTGTCAAAATATTTCTTATGTAATGCACATCAAGAATATATGTAAATACATTTAATATGGAGATATGTATAAATAGATATGACTTATATTTTTTACATATCTCTATACGTAATAAAATTCTCTCTAATATTATAATATAATATATAAGAATATTTTTACTATGCATTGAAAAATAAAGTGACACAACAATCAATATTAAAGTGCATATAATATAGCCATATATTTCCAATATATTCCGGTTCACTCTACTTTAACAAGCGTGTTTTTCTCTGTCTATTTCTTGCCAAAAGTCTCTCTCTCTCTCTCTCTCTGGAAAAGTCGCTCTCTTTTTACAATATGTCACCGAAAAATATTATATAAACTTACGTATTGATCGCTATTTGTTATTATAATAAAACACATAAAAATAGTAGAGTATAACAAATATAAGTACTTCTCTCTCTCTCTCTCTCTCTCTCTCTCTGACTTCATATATATATTGGAATAAATTTCCGGCAATATTTTCCATGAATAATATTCTTCATATTCTTTGAATTCAAATTCTATTCAACATTTCACTTACGATTATTATTCAATATTTTATCGCATTTTCATAAAATTCATTACTATATTCAGAAAACATTTTTCTTATCATGAAGTTACTCGCAATACTGTATGTGTTTCTCGATAATTAAGATTTACTTTTAAAAAGTTTTTACTTTTAGATGTTTTGTCTTTATTATCAAATAAAACGTAATTTTTTCGGAGAACAAGAAAACATCGACAAAACATATATAAAGAAAGATTTGACTAAAAATCAAATTAGTTTTGAGAGACCATATCGTGAAGGCTATACACAACACACTATTAGAGAAAATTGAATTTTTCCGGAACACAGCAAAAAATATATATAATATACATAAACATACAGTACATACATGAATACCCTGCCATCCCTCTCCTCCTTATCTAACGGTGCGTTTTGTCTCATTACTAGTCAGACATCTCACTGTATTTTCCATACAGTATTTGGTGCCTCAAAAACTTTTACCTTACGTATGATATGTGAATATATTGTATATAATATTGAAATATACGGCTAAATAAAGCATTCAATATATTAGGAGAGAATAAATGGCAATATTTATTGAATGCATAAATAGATATTACAGTCTATGGTCTCCAGTCTCTGCTTAATCTCGCATTGCATTTGCGAAATCCCCGGTGGACTGCAAAGTGCTATACACTAGACTACTGGCCCTAAAGATCACCGCCAGATTCAGGAGTAGTAGCGGTGGTGGCGGAGGAGAGAGAGAGAGAGAGAGAGAGATGGGATGTTTGTCTGTGATATGATTTGGGAGAGATTGCGAGAGAGAGCAGACAGAAAATGAGAGCCAAATTTAAGTCCATATCCTCGCGAAAAACGTTAAGGAAATGTATATAATAGCCAAAAGTGGATCACATGTGGTATTTATGCCAATGAGTAAACCCATAGTGTAATACGAAATGATAGACTCCATGTCCACACGGACATGCATATCTCATTTGAATGTATGTTATACGCTGACTGTCCATAACTAATACCCGGAGTCAATTATATAAACTTTAAATTAAAATCTTAGGCTCTATTGTCTCGAATAAAATGCTATTTTCTATGAAAAATATTTTAATATAATATATTTCAATGTGTTTTATTATAATAACAAATAGCGATCAATACGTAAGTTTATATAATATTTTTCGGTGACTTATTATGTATTGAAAATACTTATTGCTTCACAAAATAGTAGAGTATAACAAATATAAGTACTTCTCTCTCTCTCTCTCTCTCTCTCTCTCTCTCTCTCAGTATATATTGTTTTGTTTAAAACGAATAAGTAATATGTAATCAAAATTCAAAATTTTTTGGATTAAAGTCTTCTCTAGCAAAAAATATTCAGAATATAATCAGTTGTTTGTATTGAATAGCACTGTAGAAACAAATAAAGCACAAAAAAGTTTTCATATTGATTTTTTATGGCAAATAATTCTGGTGATATTATATTTTAAAATGAAAATCAAATTTATTCGTCGGAATATAATAAAAATATATTATTATATATTAGTCTCGATTCTGTGTAGAAATACATAATAAAATAATGGAAAATTTGTTTATATTAATAATATTAAACTAGTATATTACCAGATAAAATGTACCTATATCTATAAATCCTATTAAGATTATTATATAAAACCTTCACCACGGATTATAATTATATAATTACAAAATGTAATCTTAAAACTAAATCAGATATTAAACCCACGAGTGACTAGTGTGTGTTGACTGCGAAATAAATACACAATAACTGCGAGAATATATATAAATATTACTGACATTTACTATTGCATTGAATTTTATTCAATATTGGAATTGATATGAATGGACACCAAATAAATTCTAATAAACTGTTCGCCAGTTTTCAATGTATTTTTGTTTCTCTTTTCGGGACAAAAATATAGATAAAGTGTTTAGTTTTATATAAGTATAAAGAATATATAAATTCTTCCATAAAAATAGATATTATTGCATACGTTTAGAGTTTAAGTAAAATATCTGTAGATATATATATAAAAAGTTTTTGTATTGAGTGAGTGAGAGGGAGAGAGAGAGAGAGAGAGAGAGAGAGAATAAAATATAATATAAATATAGAATAGAATATCAAATAAAACTTAAGGCCAGAGAGAGAAAAATGAAAATACATTGCAATGTCTTTTGGTGTTTGAATTTAGATATAATAATAAAACCCACTTCCAACTCTCTCTCTCTCTCTCTCTCTCTCGCATCCATAAAGTTAAGTCAAAAAAATCAAATTTTGCGACACTTTTTGTCTTTTTTGCACACATAATATATTAGTATAGAAAAGGTGTCGCGAAAATACATATAAAGAGATGGAAACACAAAAAGTGGCAAAAATTTTATTCAAAACATAAATATACATTATAGTAAAGTTAATGTTCACTATTTGCACTGGCATCTCGTAGGGCACTGGCAGGTAGTGGTGGGTTAAAGCCTTTGAGGTATGGAAAAAATGCTATTTCTTACGTGGAATATATTCCGTAGAATATTCTATATATTCTGTATATTCCTTATAATAATATAAGTTATATATTCGGACACATCTCACGACCGTTTGCATCGACACACTGTCAGCACCCGAAAGGGCACACAAGATAACTATAGTTTTATATACACTTATAGATATATATAAGTATAATATATTTCTCTGCATTTCGTATATCAATATATATTTTGAATCCAAATATAAGTTTTAGGAATAAGAAGAATATATTTTCTGTCGTTTTTTCGCTCACAATTTGAAAGCATTGGCCAAACGTGTCGATGCCTTAGAGGGGAAAATACACTTACATTTCGTTTGGCTAACAGTATGTATGAAATTCATTGTCTCTCTCTCTCTCTCTCTCTCTCTCTGACTTCATATATATATATATTGGAATAAATTTCCGGCAATATTTTCCATGAATAATATTCTTCATATTCTTTGAATTCAAATTCTATTCAACATTTCGCTTACGATTATTATTCAATATTTACTCTCTCTCTCTCTCTCTCTCTCTCTCTCTCTCTCTCAGAGTGTCTTTACAAATACTTTTTGTTTTTAAGCCATTTGTCCACCACTTTTCATCTCATAGTCACTCTCCCTGAATATTCTAGGCTACCGTTCCCATCACTCTCTTTCATTCATAGTAAAGTAGTTGTCTCTTGAATATATGCAATATATTTGGTGTGAGAATAGCATAACACTACATACTACTTATGATAATATTACACAGTATATAAATAAGTTTCTAGCTAGCTAAATAAAATTTTAAGACCTTTTTAATTTAACTAAAATATGTTTTATTTACTGCTAGTATATATTTATTGTTATTTTATATTTTAATATTAAATTACAAGAATATTCAGGGTAAAATATTTTTTACGGCAATTGTCTGTATATTTATAACGTATGAAAAACTTTGGACACAACAGAGACTGTGAGCGAAAATGTTTGAACTATTTTTTTAGTGTAACTCTTATATACAAGTGTTGAAAAATATATGGACCGAACTGTTGAGCCCCTGAGACAACCACTACTACTATCTACCAGTGCTCGACACATATTTCACTTTTAAAGTGTACACAACAAAAAATATTTTATAATATAATGGACTGAATATTCTGTGTATATTAGATGTACTGTTTGGTGGACAGTAGTCACTAGTGTATGAGATATTGTGTGTAAATCATAAATGTATGGATAGGAGTGGAGTAAAAAATTTGTTGAATATATTTAAGTGTTGAGCTCATAGTTATAGGCAAATGTCTTTAAAATATATTACAATTCATATATAAAAACTGTTTTTATTGTATAATTTCAATGGGGTTTAGCGGGTAATGTGATGCAGAGTTAGTGTTTGTGCTAGATATTTATATTTGTTATTATAATTAAGTTATCCCGGTATACTTTATATGCCATTTATGTCGATATACTATTCATGAGAGTCGCGAGTGAGTAAAGCAGTTGTCAATCGAGAGAGAGAGAGAGAGAGAGAGAGAGAGAGAGAGAGAGAAATAAAGTCAAGAAATGCATTGACATTAAAATGTTGTCTTCGCTAATGCTATACACATACAGACTGTTGACAATGATATTAATCACATGTGAATTATATACGCGGCAAATATATTCAGGACCACTTTTGCATCAAAACACTACTGCATAATACTGTACAGTGTATTGAGAATAACTGTTAGAATAATTAAAATATGATTTGTATAGCAGTGTCTCAGTTACTTGTATTGCAAATTCTAGCACTATATTCACTAAAAGTGTGTATAATCTATAGTACTCTTAAGTTAATTGATTTTGTTTTCAAACGAGAAATATATTTATTTATCGTTTATCTCATTGAACAGAGAAATAGCCAACAAATGAGAGAAAGTCGGACAGAAAGACAGATAGAAAGCGTGGGAGAGAATGGTATAAATATTTGTCACTACATCTCACATTTAATTATATTACAAGATTTACTACTACGAGAATAATCACATCATTATTATCATTAAACAAATTCTTAACCCATGAACTCATTACTAAAACATACGGAAAACATGCAAAACGGACACAAAGGTGTCCACAAATCGCAATCGATGGACAGGCAGCTACTGGTAAGGCAAACGTGTGTATCATTTACCTGATGAGGCGGTGATTCTCTGGAGGTATGAGAACTTATTCTCGTCGTTGGGCTCCGCATAGATCCCGAGCTTCCCGTTGAGGAGGGCCTGCGTCTGACTCTGGCCGGGGTTTGGCTGATCGCCGGCACTATTATTGCCCAACAGTTTGAAGGGCGTGGCGGCCACCGGGAAGTCGTTGACGGCCGGCCACTGGAACGCACCGCCGCCGGTGCTGTTAGGGGGCCGGACACCGGCCGAGGCGGCGGCGGCGCCCAGTTTGCTGGCCCACAACAGGGGCAACAGGGGGTTCGTATTCACATTCACGCTGTCCATGGTGTAGGCGCTGCTGGATGTGTAGGTATATGCTGTGTGTCCGTTGATTAATATACAGTAGAAGTTGTGTTGAATTTGTTAATCAAATGTAACTTATATTGCACTGAAGGCCAGTCTCCATCACTAATGTGTTATGAATTCACGGGAGTTGCGATCGACACACAAACGCACGGAAAAAGTAAATTAACTTTTGCTTGGGGTTTGAGTGAATATACTGTATTGTAAAGTAGTATTAGTTTTACAAAAACTTTTTAGTCAGTGAACTTTGTTTTGCTTTGGTTTGTATTCAACGCCGCGATTTTTGCTAATAATCTTGTGTTTCATTAGAAAACTTTGCGTTTCGTTTTATTTCAGCAGTCATTTACTGATCACTTATTTTGGTTGACATTCAGATGACATTAAGAGAGACACACTCTATCTGTATGTGTGGTATAAGTGGGGAGAGAATGGAGAGAGAAGAAGATGTCATTAAATGAAAAATTGTTTTGATTTCAAGTTGTTTTTTAACTGATATCTAGTGTTGTATCGTATGTATGGTTTGGGTCACTGAGTGTTAAGTTATTATAGTTTTTTTCTGATCTCGTATTTTGTTTTTTATTTAACAGAAATAATTGCCATTAAAATCGGGTAGTCATCAGAACATCTCATTTATATATTATATATCTATTCTGTATAATAGATAAGACTTTTTTCCGACTACCAGTCCTCACTTTGCTTAATACAATCGATGGCTTGACTTTTGAGGACTTTTTTCGTTATTAAGGCATCAATTGATGCTTAAAATTAAACTGATTTTCAGATTTTCCTATTAATATTGAAAGACAATTAAATCATATAATAATGAGTTGTCTATTGATTACGAGTTGTCCTCTCAAATGCCAATCAATTTTCTTTCAGTCAGTTATCACTTATGTTTAGTTCAACACCAAAAACACCGGAATTTGTGCAATACTTTTGCGATTAAATTGAAATGCAAAATATTTTTTACTTACAAAAACATTGCACTATTATATTTTAGACATTAATTACTTGTTAATAAAATTGCACACAAAATAATAAGTTAACTTAAATATACAAATATGATAAATATTTTTACTTTTCTTGCTTAAAATATAAAACGTTTAAATATTTATTAATACTTTTTTTGGTATTAATAAATATGAATAACAATTATAATATTGTGAATTTTGTAATATTTACCCGTTTTTTGAGAGATTCAATTAAATAATAAAAATATTACATAATTTATACACAAATTAATGACAGCAAAAAACTTTTAGGAACTTTCGTATACCAGCCGTTAAAACCACTTTTTTGACTGAAAAGTGGGTCTATTTTTACATCAAATAGAGTATTATATTATATTTTAGGAACCATTAGATAAGTGATACACAATTGTTAAGGCATTCATGAAATATAAGCGAAAATATGGCGTTTTTGACAAAATCTCCGCAAAATGTGATGATAGAGAAGACATACACTAATAATTAGCTGCGATTTTGTTGTGTAATTAATCGACAAACAGTTTGTTAATTATAATTAATATTCAAAAAACTTTTTATGACTCGACTCACAATAAATGAAAAAACTTTTAAAATTCCGGTTTTAATTTGCTTTTGCTTTGGATTTTGACAAAAGTTTTTGTTGTTGTCTGAATACAATGAATATTCTTGCGATTCACTATTGAATAGCTGATGAGTGTTTAGCAGCGATGGGAAGCATCTCTATTGGCATCACCGGGTAGTCAGTAATATGGGATCAGCACTACCAGAGCGAGCGGTTAGAGCACACATACAATGCATTTGAGAGCACAGAGAGAAAGACTTATGGCTTATGTATGGATTCGGACAATACTGGCGCTCAGTATTACACACTGTATGGCAATGAGAGGAGTCGGAGAATACACAGCCGTTGCGGAGAGAAAAGCAAAAACCATTTGAAGGGATAGACTGCCGGAGACTGACTGCCAGTGCGATGAGAGACTGTATGATTACAAGTGCTTTACGAGTGGAGACTGAGACGTTTTCTGAGAGCTATGTGTGTGAGTGAGAGCTGCCGGTGCTGCTGCTCTGGCATAGCAGAGATGGCTAAAGTGGTGGCGATGCTATGCTAACTGTGCGATCACACACAGGAATATATGGGCTGTTCATTATGCCAACAGTGCTTCCAATCATACAAAGCCATTGCACAACACATGTATAATATGTATGAGAGTGAGTGCTGTATGGTGTGCACCGGGTCCTAATGTATGGGTGCGTAAAAAAGTTTTGCATTGTATGTGCATATTATGTCATAGAAAATACATTTTTACGGCACGTATAGTGCTCTATAATATGCAGAATATATAGCGAAAGCCTTTGCATACGATATGCAAAACAGTGAATATGTTGCTGAATGTGATGGCAATTGGCGTTTTTATGGCGCATGTATGCAAACTACTGGTGCTGTAGCGTGTGAGCACCGTTAGCTCATACATGCCTCGGTGTGTCTACTTTTTTACTATTCAGTGTTTAAAGAGTGGGATGGGTTTGTATGTGCAGAATATTCTTATACTGTAATAGTTTGCGGTAGCGATCGATAGCTATATGTATAATGAGGTCTCATTTGAATATTCCTATAGTTATACCGAAATTCTTGAAATTCTTTCGCTTTTTACGGAATTTGAAAAGAAATTTATTTATTTTATTTGCATATTAATCGTCATTATTATGAATATTTTATTCATAACGTAATTTAAATACGAATAAAAAGTTTTGTATTTTATTTTTTCATTGTCAATATCACCAGTCGTTATATAACTTATATTTTTACTTTTATTGTATTTATGAGTACTTATGATGCGGTGACCAATGCTCTCACCATCACTACAGATACTACCGGTGCTACTACTCCGGTGTTGTGTGAAAAGCTTGTAGTCATTGTTTATTTGCTATTAAAAGCCAAACGTACCGTAAGGGCCAACACAAGTCAAACGATATCTAAAGGTATTGTTGTTATTGTGCTTTCATTGAGAGGTCAGACACACTGCCATATCATCACCTAATGGCTAATCACACATACAGTTCGGACCCATTTGTGGCACTTAGAGGTTATCGGAGGGGACTGGTAGGGAGGTTTGTGTCGGCGCTCATACATATTGTATTGTACAGTATGTTTGCTGCAAATAGTTTAGTCATATATTCCGATAACTAATACATTGCTAATGAATATACTGTAGTATCTGTAGGCTATAGAGTGGTGTAAAAACTTAGAGACCTATCGTTTTTGTTATAATTTTTGCTGTGTTTTGTGACTTACGCTCAGATAAAATACTTTTCTCTCATCACTAGCCATGCGATGAGAGAGAGAGAGAGAGAGAGAGAGAGAGCGACTTATGAATGTGAAGGTAACCAATCGGTGCAATGAAAACCAAGAATTAACAAACAAATGGTTAACAAAAAACAAGAATCTAAGATTGAATTTATTGTCAATTTAATGAATATTTTGTATTTAATTTGTGAAGTTTTGTCGCAGTTCTTAGACTTTTAGACATGCAGTATAAACTCTATACATATACACAATTTATTAGAAATTATTTCAACAATGATTAGGTGATAAATATAATTTAATAAATATATTTAGAACAATATTGTTAAATTTATTTAATGATATATTTTAAATAGCACATTTTACAAATTTCCGTGAATAATGTATATTTATTAAAAAAAATATACCAGATTCAATGTCTAGTCAATACATTCAGTGAAGTGAAACACAATTAAAAGTGAAAGTTATACTAAAAATTAAACATAAATGAAAAACTCTCACTTTTAAAATATATTTGGCATTAAATCCATAGAGAAAACAAAATCTCAAACATAAATGTAAACATTTTGACTGTGAACAAAGCAAATTGTGTATTTGTGAATTTTATTCATTCATTCATCCAGTAATAAAATTAAATGAAAAATATTTTTGGCACAAAAAACACATACAAATCACTGATTCAGTGATGCGTTTGTTTTTGTGGCCAAATTTTTGTTTGTAATTCACAGCCATTTATATTAGTATTCAGTGCTTATAGTAATAACTTACGCCGGTGAATATTATCGGCACATACCTATTATTTTTGTCTCGGTACTTTTTTATCAACACATTCTCTGTCAGAGAGAGAGAGAGAGAGAGAGACTCACAGAAAATACTATCTATTTTTTATATCACAAAAAATTCATTCATAAAAATGCGACAAAAAACTAGTGAATGACTGAAATGAATGCTAAAAAAATAATAAGAGATACGAATAAGTCATGCCTTAAGTGTAATACCATTTTAATCAACGCTAGGAATCACCGCAAAAAATCAAAAATCAATTTTACTCGAGTATTATATTATTACTGTAGTATTTGGCACCAAAAACACACACAAACACTTTTAGCATAAAAAACCATAAATTTAATTTAAAATCAAAAACTTATACATTTTTCAATATATTTATATTAGCAGTGTGTGTGTGTGTGTGTGTACTGTGTGTTTGGGAGTCGATGTGTAATATTATTTTCGGTGAATAAATAATATATTCAATGAGTATATTTTTTTCTAGCCGTATGTATGCAATGATAATATAATATAAAAACGACAATCATTTCCTCCCACTCCTAGTCTAGCACTGCATACGCTGTGAGAGATGGGTATAGAGAGAGGACAGGGAGCTCTGAGATCATATTGATTTTTGCATACGATTACACTGATTGACAGTTTGGATAATCATTGGTGAGCACCGACACTTCTCTCGTGGGATAATATATTTTTTGCACTTTTATTGTGTTGTTGTTGTGTATATCTACGTGTGTCTGCCCTCTCCCTTAAACACCATGTGCTCAATGAATGCCAGCCCCACCAATGCACCGGCCATACCATTCACCACCGCATAGATATTCACACAATAACTCATGTTTATTCATAATACCGGCGCTAAGAGATGTATATAAAGTCAGCGCACAATAGATATGCAGAGAATTATTCCCACAATTACTGCACATAAAGAATATTATTATATATGATATTCGGGCACAGAATCACTCAAATTATATCCTAATCTATATTCACAACACCTTTGGAGGTCTTACCTCCCTATCCGCGACACACACTAAAAGATATGTAAGTTTTATATCCAATAATATTAAATTAACATGGAAAACTTATTTTTTACTTGAGCATTTTTTATACTTATGTAGTTTAAAACTAAAATTATTACAGTTTTTGGACAGTCTTTTCCCCCTCCAGTTCCTCACCAAATGCAATGTCAATTATAATGATCAGACAAAATCGATGCCCATTGACGGGGGGATGCCTACAATGTGTATCACAGGGGCACAAACTCGGTCATATAATTTTAGACCAGTCTGGGCCGACATTTATAATTTATATGAAATACTTTACAACTACTGTCTATTCACTGGATTTATGCACCAAAAAACTTCTGCTATTTTTGCAACTTTTATATTATATTAAAGTTTTGTTATAAAATGTTATTTCACGTACACTATACGTATGGTGTACTGTATTTTGGGTATAGGTTTTGGCTGTATGTATGCGACAGGTGTTGGTACAGGACTGGGAGATCAACACACATAAAAAAGTTTCATACAATAATTGATAACAAAATACAAGTGATTTTTCTAATAATAATAATATCTCCGACTCATGTGTTTCCTACACATTACCAATATATAAGTGAATCCCTGTCCTCCTATTCCGCCACTTTTTTCTCATATATCTATTTGTCTAATATTTATTAAATAAAAAACAATTTTGTGTTTTTATTTTTATAGATAGAGAATATCAGTGAAATTAATTAAAAATAAAGTATTTTTATCCCTTTTTAAAAATAGTATTTGTTTTAATAAATATTTTCTAATAAAAACTTTTCAGTTTTCAATATTTTATTGTGTCGCAAGTAATCTAAATTTAATTCATTTTATTACAATTTACTTTTATTATGATTTCTAACTATTCCCATTTCTATCTATAATAAGTAATTATGGGTGCTTTCTATTTGTATAATTGTATAAATCCGTTATTAATGAGAAATCAATGAAATATACAATCAATACAATTGTCTCGCAAATAGAGTGCAAACACAATAGACATAGGAATCGAGTGAATGGAGAGAGAGAGAGAGAGAGAGAGAGAGAGAGAGATTATTAAAACAAATACACAAAACAAATGAATAGCCAATGTAATTATCTCGCAACTAGTACTGTATATACCATATATATTCTGGTGGATAATAATAGAGTCAGTCATTCATCGACAACAGAAATAACGAGAAATAGTGAGAGGAATGACTCACATTTGGAAATGGATTCACAAATAAATATATTCTCTCTGTTTATTGAAGTGTATGTACGGATGGATAGGAGTGGAAGGAGATATAGATTTGAATAATAGAGTCAAATATACATTGAGTTTGTGTTGAGGCTGTGAATACTGTATATCTGTATATACTCCATGCGCTTTGCTTAATAACACAATACCAGTGCTATTATATACGTTGAGGGCACTAAATGGTTTGGGAGGGACAGTAGTGTCTCATTTGGCATACATGCCATACATGTACGGCTCACCCGATGATGGATTAGGTGATCCATAATATGACACAAACAGCTAATTAATCGACAAAATTGAGAGTCAATCACACCTATTATTCTGTGTATTATTCTGGTGTCTAATAATTATATGTATTGTTAATTACACTGAATACTACTTGCATTCAATTAAGTGGTAATTAGCTATGCCTTAGATTTATAGCACTTATGCTAAATAATAATAATTACCTAATTGTATGTGTTGTGAATATATTCATATATCAGTTTAATGGTTAACACTCTGTTTATTAACTTACTGTCCACTAAATATTGCTTGAAATACATGTTAGGAGACAATCAAACGGTCGCTTACCTGTGAAATAAAAATATCAAAAATTAGTAATCATTTACATAAAAATAATTAAGTTATATCTAGTCAAACAAAAAAATATTTGTATTGAATTTCAATATCAAAAATGTATGTTAAGTGCGCTTTATGTGAGTTTTTGGAGATTTTATTAAATAGATATACAATTCAGTGAAAAAAAACTTGTATAAAATGTTGAGCAAAAATGTAGAGTTAGTTTGAATTTGTAGAATACAAAAGCAGATGCCTTAAGGCATTTGTGCACAAATTGGATGTACAATTGAACACCAGTTCCGTACACTACCCGTCCATACAGTGTATGCACTAACTGTAGGCACAGTTGAGACAAATTCTGTGACAAACCGTTAAAGAATTGGATTTGTGTTGTATAGCGTTTGATATTTTGTTTGCAAAATTGCTAACGAATTCAACACACAATGCAAATGATGTTAAGAGTATTGTTATACAACTGGATCTCTCTCTCTCTCTCTCTCTCTCTCTCTCTCTGATTATACATCACTTATGTATGTATTTGTCGATTCTGTTTATATATTCTATGACTTATTCTGTAATTCTGTGCTCACTTTGTCTCTCTCTCTCTCTCTCTCTCTCTCTCTCCGCATAACTCTGTGTCCGAAAAGTTCATACAAATCGCGCTATAAGTATGTGTTGAATGCCATACATTCATACATTTCCATACGTAATGCCGGCGCCGGGCGATGATTGTCAGTCAGAAAAGGCAAATATGCACATAAGAAATGACCATCACTTCCATACAGGCGCTCATATTTGAGACACACATCAACACCAATTTGCAAGGCAAAGGGCTCAGGCATGTCATGCCTATGCACTCATACATTGAAAAACAAGTGAATGTGATTTGCGAGGCATACGCGAGATATACATTATATGGAAATTGCGAGACATTATTGTAATGGTGTTTCACATTTGACTGACTGTCTGTCCAAATCATACATAATCTTAAGAAATTAGACTCTCATTGAATTGAATATTAAAAACCAAAAACAAATTTTTCTAATCATTCGTGAAATTATTCTCAGAGATAGGAGAGAGAGAGAGAGAGAGAGAGAGAGAGAGAGATTTGTGTATATTTGTGTTTCAAGATATTAATTCATGGGAATTGAAAATATATTTCCAATGATAGACGTAAGAAAATTGCACATCAATTGCATTAACATAACATTGAATAGAAAATTGTTTTCTCGTCCACTGTTTTTGTGTCGGTCATAGATTAGGCTCAAAGTAGTTGTGAATATACAGAATATTCTTGTAATATATTATATATTTTTATGTCTTATAAATATATTTTTGATGGTGGCGTTTGACACCCGGACTATCTCTCTGTGGATATGCAATGCATTTGTGACAACCACTGTCTCTCACTTCAGATTTGACTCTCTCTCTCTCTCTCTCTCTCTCTCTCTCTCTCTCTCTGTATTATAATAATTCTTGTGAACACCAATTGACAGTTTGTGTCATCATTTGCTTTAAGCGAAAACAATGTCTTCTTTTCTCTTAACAATTGATTTATTAAAGTAAGAAAAATGCATAAAATGGACAAAAAGGAAGAGAATATATATATATTCTGTAATAATCTAATACTACTTGTAATACATATAGTCAATACTCTCTACAATTAACACTAATATCAATAAACAAATAAAGTATTGATAAATTAGTATACTATAGTAAAATATTTATCAAATTTATTATGAAGTTTATAAAATTAAATATTATATTAATTATTTACATATTCACAATATTCTGGTTTATATTAAAGTGGTGTAACTGTACAGTATGTTGAATATGAAAGGCTATATATATACAGTATATAGTGAATGCAAACCATTTTTTGTTGGTCACCAAAAATACACTTTTCATCTCTACTTCTGTCTCTAATATAGTCGACGACTACTACTTCATAGGCCTACCAGTGATGATGCAGAACATGTCAATACATATTATAGCCTACGGGTGCTCTCGCTGTACGTTATGTGAATATTTGAGGACAAGAATATTGTGAATATGTAAATAATTAATATAATATTTAATTTTATAAACTTCATAATAAATTTGATAAATATTTTACTATAGTATACTAATAGTGCTCTCGCTGTACGTTATGTGAATATTTGAGGACAAGAATATATATATATATATATATATATATATATATATATATTTCTTATATAACTTATATAAAAAGCGAGTCCAAAGAAAATTCATGTATTGAGTGATTGCATGAAAAAAGTGTTGTTCACTATTCACACAAAATAGTCACTCAATTATATTGACTTTATTTTTCCGCTAAAATTTAATCAAAATTTTTATTTATTATGTATTTTAGTTGTACTTATTTTCTAATAAATGATTTGTATGTAGTTTTATAGTATTTTGTACCAATTTCAATGTCCACTACTTACTAGTTATTTAATATCAAAAAAGTGTTTGTATTGACAATCACATCATGTATTTACTAAAAGTCGCGACAAATATATAATTATATATTTTTTAATATTAAGTGCAAAAAAGTACAATAAATGAATTTAATTTTGTTTATACACAGTATACGCGTGAAGTTTTTAAAAATTTAATATTGAATCAAAATCTTATTTTTTTATTATAAACAAAATTGCATTAAATGATGAGAAAAAACATAAGTTTCGGGAAAATATAGTGAACACCGAAAAAAGAAATACAAAAATCGTTTTCAAAGCAAACATTTTCAGCGACTGTTAACTAAATTTGTAATTTTGTTTTATTTTTAGCGCAATCCTATTAATGCCGTTGAATTGTAGTGTGTTTTGTGCGCTCACTGTATATATAACTTATATATAAAGGCAATAATAATAGTAATAAAAGGTATGAGAGTGAGAGACAGACACTTAAATACACATTTTCGAGTGAGGGTACCGGTGCTAACACTCGCCAATCATTAGCATTGCATCATTACCTGTGCGCCGGTGGTGTCTCACTGAATATAATGTGAATTAATGCAAAATTGAGAGGAAATTCACAATACATTCAAATATATTATGTAATATTACAGTACGTACACGATATAATATACCACACAGTACATTATAATATACACTATGTAATTTAATTTAATAAATTTTCTACTAGTGTATGTGGAAATTAATTTATTAAATTATATGTATCATGAAATTTTTTATAATAGATTTAATATTTTATATTTTTTGTTGAATAGCAGTGTATATTTGTTACATTTACCAAGAGTGTATAGTATAGTGTTATATAATGTAATCAATTTCAACACTCAATTATCATTGGAAAAAAATGTGAACAAAGATTTTCTTTTTACAACATTTTCTCATATATAGTGAATAACCTTAACGTATAATGCATTGCAAAAAGTACTTCATTTACTTGTGATGCAGAAAATGCTACGAAATGTGAAATACAGGTAAAAGGAAATGTGTTTTAAAGGCTATAAAAGACTGAATCCATTAACGAAAGACAAACAAATAAAACGATTTGAATAAGAGATTGAGTTTTTTAGATGACTTTTTCTCAACACATTTGTCGACGACTTTTATTTCATTAGTTTTGTTGCTGTTTTTCAATACCTTTTCACGACATCTTTATATTGTGTTCAAAGTTGTGGTGAAAATTGTTTATTCACAGGACGTGTGCATACAATCAGTCAATCAATTAGTGATAATAAGAAAAAAGTTTTCACTTTTTCTTTTTGTAATCATTTTTATTGTTTTTTATGCACTTTTATCCGACTCTCTCTCTCTCTCTCTCTCTCTCTCTCTCTCTCTGGAAATAATTTTAAAATTAGAAAACTTTTGGCACATAATCTCAAACAAAAAAATTATATTTTTGTGAATGAAAGGCACAGAAATATTTTTCACGTAAGAAAATATGAATCAAAAAAATTCTTACTCCAGAATTGCATCAATAAATTCAATGTCACAGAAATGTAAGCAAAAAACCTTATGATAGTTATGAGAGTCAGTGAAAGTAAAAGAAGTGCCAAAAAAGTGCAGTAAAAATAAAACCAAATTATATCGCTATTTGAGTGCAAATACAAACACAAATACAAATCAAGTTTGTCTTCGCGTCAGTCGATTACGACGAGAGAGAGAGAGAGAGAGAGACCATAGGACTCTCTCTCTCTCTCTCTCTCTCTCTCTCCTAACTATAAGATAGTATTAATCACACAAACAATTGTTGTGAACGTAAAGGAAATTAGAAACGAATGGCAAATGTGTTGTCTCGAGACTGTCGGTGCACTTGGCTTCTGATGCTGAATGTGTGGCACTGGTATGTACGGCAAGAGCACCGACACCACCGAAAATGCTATGGTATTTGTCTTTGGGTAGGAGTAATTGTGTGGCAATAAGTATATACAAGCCATGAATCTGAAGTGTATGTGCAAAAAAGCGTCACCATTTGATTATAATAATTATGGTTTTCTGGTGTTAACGCAGCGAATGCCTACACTAGTGAGCGAGGGACTGGTAGGCCAGGCATACGAGACACTCAACGTCCGTAAGATTTTAGTCTTAAACCGAGAATTATGTGAAATAAATGGGAAAAATCAGAATAAATGTCCAGAATTTGGTTGCATCTCATCAATCGGTGACACAAATTATTTTCCGACACAAAGACCGACACTTTTGCGAGAGAGAGAGAGAGAGAGAGAGAGAGAGAGCACAAACAAATTGAAAAATATATACATGCTACTAGTTTATCGAAAAGGTGAGATAAGTATGAAAAAACTTAATCGCATGTCAGTCGGGCATAAATATTATGCTTTAAGTGAATGCATGCATAACATCCACAATAAAATCAACAGTTGTTTGTTGCGAGCCTTATATCAAATGCGATGACATATACCCCCCAAACGCATCGCATGTTTGCCCTCTCACTCTCCTCTATGTATTATTAGCCCATTATTTGTGAGTTGAAGTAAATATTGAATTTAGTTGTGAATAGGTTTACGAAATGATATGTCATATTATGTGCAAATGCAATAACTTATTGCCTAACTCTACCCCCAGTCTACTATTTTATGCGCTGGTTACACTGTACCTGTTTATTGTGTGTGCATTTTGAATACAGATATGCCATACATATGCATGTAATACATCTCCCATTGCCTGCACACGTCTAACAGAGAAAACATTCATAATATGTTTATAACACGCAATCAATTGCACTGAGATATGTATATAATGTAATAATATTATATAAAAAGTATGTTTTTATATCTCTTTTTTCGGTGACTTCATGAATGAGAATATGATTTATTGTTGAAAAACAAATTTTATGTTAACTTTTATTATATTTACCGCTAGTTTCTGGGCTTAAACTTATTGCACACCCGATATAACTTTGTTATAATGAACTGTATATTCAGTCATTAATTTATTAAATACACCAAATAAATAGCCAATAGTTTAGTTAAATAACAGTTATTACAGTATTATATAATAGATATTTGATATAAAAAATTAGTTTTCTATTGTATTAATAGAAATAATAGTTTTATTTATTAGAGGCTCTCTCTCGCTCTCTCTCTCTCTCCATGTCATCCATGCTATACAATAGACTGCATTTGACAACATATAGTCATTGTTTCTAACATTAAATTAATGTTGAGATCATATTTAGCGTCCGTTTTCGAGGTATATATTAAGCGATCTTTTTGGTGGACAGTAAGATCTGGTCGACAGACACATAGATTGCGAGGCACAGGGAGTTTGAGAGAGCCTACAGAGAGAGTGGGCTAACACTTCATTGATATGACAGTAACGGAAGTCCAGGACTTCTTATTATCAAAATGATGGACTCATTTATATAGTGAAAAATCGGAGAGACTTCACTAATAGCTAGGCAGCACTGGTAGTATATGTATGGGGGCATACACTCTTGTAAAGTGTATGGTCTGAACCGTGCAGTAGATTGGCTCCGGTATTATCACCAGTGGTCGTACTGTTTTCCACTCGTGTTTACAGCCCAATGAACGCCATTATAATTGACTCCACAGTTAATGAAGAAAAATTTTAGAGCCCAGTGTCGCAAACATAAGGCCTTTTTGTAGCGACTAAAGTATGATATTATGATACACTTTAATGTGACCACCACTTCATCTATGAGTGCTGTAAAGCTGTAGGAGCGGTGATCATAACTCAATGGACAATAAGGAGTGTACGAGAGAGAGAGAGAGAGAGAGAGCAATAGTGTTAAGAAGTAGTTAATGTTTTTCTCTTTTTATTATTTCTTTTGGTATAACTCTCTAATCATATATATAATGAAAATATTTTTCTCTCATATAATGTATGAAAGCAGAGATAGTTTTATAACTCTCTAAGAGTCTCTCTCTCTCTCTCTCGCTGTCGACCATTCAATGATTCGTATGACTTCCTGAAAGACATTTTTATGTTTTGGCCACAAATTATATCTTAATTTTTTGTGTTTTTCTCTTTTCGGTTGTAACTCTCTTTCATACCGTATATTATATTTTATTAGAAATAAATGATTTGTAACTCTAAATGAGTGATAATTTCTAACCCCATATAAATTGCAGCCATATTTTGCGCTACAATACGACTGTATGACTGTCATTATTATCTGGAATTTATTATCGTATAAATTATTATTAATGTGGTTTAATTAATTAAATTATTTTATTTGTCTAATGAAATATTGAATGTATTTATTGAATAACATGCTCATCGATGTATTAATAATGGAGTTATTAATAGTCATATATTCCGCTACATTATAATCTGTGTTGTAGTTATGAATTCAATTTGTATTTCATTAACTCCAGGCCCTAAACACACACACACTACTACATACAGTATTACAATATTATATTCAATAATATTAATATGATATATGGCTATAACTGTGTGTTCGTAGTGTATGGGAATCGTAATAATTGTGAAATTAAATTACATGATAAAATATAAGACATATTTGTATCTCACGCATACATATAAATAAATTAACGACAAAATAAAATAATACAAACTCTCTCTCTCTCTCTCTCTCTCTCTCTCTCTCTCTCTCTCTCTAATGATTAGAGAGTTATACCAAAAGAAATAATAAAAAGAGAAAAACATTAACTACTTCTTAACACTATTGCTCTCTCTCTCTCTCTCTCTCTCTCTACTATATGTTTCTCTCTCACAATTCTGTAACACAAATAAAATAACATGAATTTTGTGGATACCTTTGGGAAATTCACTGTCAGTGCACACATAACATAGGAGTCTATGGCCATAAGCTATACATAAGCATAGACTACAGTTGGATATTATGCTAACTCCAAGCCCTTACAGCTAGTATTCAGTGAATTCAAGGCATATACCGACTCTAGTACTCCATCTGCTTCACGAAATTTTTACATCAAAATCTCTAATACTTTTTCAATGGTATTGTAGAGTCAATGGAGAGTTATATAAGAAATGGAGTCTTAAAAATATAATTATTTATAAACCTATTCATCACTCAAATAGTACAGCAATCATTGAAATAAAGTAGCTAACGCACCCAGATAATCACAAATTAATTAGGTACACTGTAATAAATTTACAAATTATTTCTACCATTAATATTGTGTATAATTTGTGTTGCCAATAAAATATAGATTTTATAATTTTTAATATCATTATAGTCTCACATATTAATTATATGTATTTATCATTATAGCTGTAATACACGGTATATACACAACTCTCGTTAGATTAATGAGAATTAAATTCAGAAAATAAATATCTTTAAAAAATGTTATTCATTTTATTATACCCGATTTATGGAAAACCTTGATACTATATTGTACACATTCATTAAATACTGGTGGTCAGCCTCATTGACTGTAATGAGGGTCAGGGGTTGACATGTATTTTGACCAAAGTGAGGACATTATGACCAGAATATTCTGTACTAATTTTCTTAATGTTAAGCCCATTGGGTGTTGACTGAGACACAGAGAGTGAACCCCTTTAGAGAAACTCTTATTCTTGTATCGCTTCAGTCAAAGAATACATTAAATAATTGCTTTGCAATCAGTGCTAGGAATCGATTTATGCTCTCTCTCTCTCTCTCTCCCTCCCTCCCATCACCTCAACTGAAATCTCATTAATGAATTAACACATCTCGCTCTCAGTGATTGACACTGGTATCCAAACACATCCACACAATGATCTCATGGATGAGTCTATTGTGTAGAAACACTTTTTTATTTGGGGTTTTAATTAGTTGCCAAATACCACACAAACTATTTAATTAGAGTTAGATTTATATATATATTTCTCTGACAATTAAATCAATCGTTTTCTTACTCTCACTCTTCCTTTCCATTAATTGTATACTTTATTAACACATCTGTATTTAATTACCTATCTACTATAAATAAAATTATAAATTTAATTTATAAACATTAATCACGCCACTGAATACTTGCATAAAAAGTATAAATTAGATTCTCGTATAGAATTATAAGTTATATATCGTATATACAGTACAATGCTAAATATAATCTATAAGTATCATACTCATATATCGTAGTGTATGTATTATATAGTGAAATAAGTGATTGCATGAAAATATATATATAATAAAAATGTGATTTCATTTCATTTCTAATTCCGAGCGGTTCCTCGCATTCACTGTGCGCTCCATTTCATAGTAATTCACACAAAATATGAGAGATTTTTCTCATTTGCTTTTCACTACTACTTTCACAGTTTTTTATTTTATTTGCTGTCAATTCATTCAATAATAATAATCCTCATAAATTACTGAATGCCCGGCAAAATGAATGCTATATGTTTTTTGTCTAAAAGTGGGAATTTATAGATAATATATTAGTATACTGGTATATATACGCTATCCATTCAGCCCTAGAAATATATTCACATTTTTATGTGTTTTCACTTTACCTGGTATTCTGGGATTATTTTCTATATTAATATTATATATAATTAAATGGAAATTAAGTTTTCGGTATTGGATTTAGGGATCAAAATAAATAAATGAACGAAAATTACAAATAAATTATTGATTCCTAATATTTCTCTTAATTTTTTCTATTAATGTTATATGTTTTGAGAAATTGGATGTAAATATAGGCTATAAATATAGTCAATGAGAAAGGGCACCTGCACCTCAGAGATATTGTGGAATATACAGAATAATATTATATTGGTATTTGCTTATAAAATTCTATATTATATTAAATTATGTTTTATATTAAATGTATTTTCATATGACTTGAAAATTGAGATTATTTTATGACAATATCTCGAGAGAGAGAGAGAGAGAGAGCGAGAGAGAGAGCCTTCATAAGAAGTAAACAAAATAATTATATAAAACATTAAAATATTAACTTTTATTATAAATATATAAAATATTATATAATTAACTTATTTTTATAAAATCTATTATCGATTTTTATTTATTTACTCAATTTTGACCCAATTTAGCGAAATATTCCAGATATATTTTGTTATATTAGATTTGTCGATATAATTTCAACGCATAGTTTGATATTTTGATAAAACTATAACACTATAACCATATTAATAAAATATTGTAAATATTTAACTTTGAAATCATTGATATAATACTGTTATATCGCATGTGAAGTATACCGATGTGCCAACTGTTATGAACTCATATATCCAGTGAATGCCAACAAATTCAGTGCATTTTGTCAATGAATAACACATTACGCGCGGATGTCGTGATTAAAAAGCATTTTCCACTTAATAATACATTTTTAACAAAATATATTAAACATATATTTTTTAGTGCACTCTCATCCCAAAGAGCACAGGTATTACCGATCATTAAGTGGGGGTTACGGGAGGTATAATACGACTATACATGTATTTGCACGCCATTTCCCGATTTAAATACTTATATGTATTTCGCAAATAGAAAAACACTTTAGATTTTCAAATGTATTATTATTAACCCAAACATTACGGTAGCATTAAATGGCAAAATGTTTAAAGGGATTCAAATAATAGTTAAATACACTGTGTTTGAACAGTGGACAGGGAGACAGTGGGACTGGTATGAGAGCGAAGTATTGATAGGGTATTGCGTGAGCGTTATCTTCACTCTTACTGCTCTTATCGCACATATTTTGGTGCCTTTTAAATGGTATACAGACTATTCAAACATACATTTCATGTATTTATTTAAACTCTAAAACAGATTACGAAATGATAAACAGATTATGATTTAAGACACAAATGGATGCTATGCTCTCATCGACTACTAGAGCCCAGACAATGGCCACTCAAACGCCATGGATTACAACATATCACATAAAATACAAAAATTTATTTCAAAATCAAACACTTGAATGCAAAACACAAATATTAAAAAATCTCAAATAAATGCAAAAATATAAAATTATTAATAAAAAAAATATATAATTAAAAAACACATCATAAAACCCCACAAAACCTTATATATTATATGGATAGGCCAGTACTATAAAGATCTAAGTGCGTAATGAATGCAAACTGTAATAAATGCATTAATAGTGTATTTGTAGTACCAACATTGTTATTATAGATAATATTAAGTTAAACTCAATTATAATTTAATTTAATAATTAAATAAATAAATTAAATTTAATAAAATAATTAAAAGTATAAAAATTATTAAATAAAATATAAAATTAATGATATCTGTACCGTAATACCTATAAAATTTATCACTATAAAATTATTTTTAAAAATTAATTAATTAAAATATTAGATTACAAAACTTAATTAAATTCACAGAAATTTTTAACAAAAACTACAATTTGTATGAATAGAAGTGAAAATTATTGTTTTGAAACAATATATAAACTTATAATTTCATATGTTTTATATAAATATAATTAAATCTAAATAATTATAATTTTTAAAATTGTTTTACATAGTGTTTTTAATCATTTCCATTGATATTTATTAATTTTTAAACATTTAATAGATGTATATCAATGATTATACAAGAAAAATCACTTAGATCGTTCTTGCACCTAAAGGATCATATATAAAATGTCTGTCAAATACCTCCTAATCTAATCTAGCTCAATTAAACTCATGATCAATGATCTTGGCAATCGTATTGAGCTGCACATTACTGGTGCCCTCATAAATATTACCGATCTTACAGTCCCGGTAGTACTTCTCGACGGGGAAGTCCTTCGTGAAGCCCACCCCACCCAACCACTCCACGGCCTTACTGGTGGTACGGGTGGCCACTTCGCTGGCGTAGTACTTGGCCATCGAGGCCTCCTTCACGAACGGCATACCCGCGTCCCGGAGTC
>CAJPVJ010000491.1:0-13406 GCA_905397405.1 Oppiella nova
CAGTCCCTGCATATAGTAATGCATAGGCGGCATAACCAACACGCCGATGCCCTTGCTAAAGTGAACCCCCATTGGGACGATGAGATACTGTTCCAGGAGGCCAGGTATGATGATTGAAATAGTTTTGTTTTACTTTTTATAGGCGTTTTTATGGGAATATTCACTGATTTCAGCCATACATGCATTGAGTGAATGCTGAGATCATTGCCAAAAGTGTGCATAAATTGCTAGTTATTTGCCAATAATATGCGATAAATCATATGAGAAACTCAATATTGCCATCGATTTTTGAAAACTAAAAACTACTGCTAATAATAATACAGTAATTTATTTAAAACGCTTTTTGTTGGGAAAAATACTTTTATTTTTAAAGATAACATTTTACTCGACTGAATATCAAAAGCGAAATCAATTATACAGTAATTTCTAAATTTATAAAATATTTGCATATATGATATGCAATGATTAACTTATTTTTCATTGCTAACACACATAAAACAATTATGCACAAGTAAAATAGATTTCAATATAAATTATGCAAATGCATGTCTATTAAAGGATTTTCACTATTGATTTGCATATAATGTTTACTGCACCTTATAATTAGTTTGCTTTCTAAAAAGCATCAATCTATATTTTTAAGGCATACTATTATTTTGCATAAATCAATGTCTGGAAATATATAGAGCAGTAATTTAAAAATGTGAATATTTTAGCATAAAATTTGCTAAACCTCCTTTTGCCAAGCAATTAATCAGCACCAAGGTTATATATATACCTCATGCTAACGTCGATAATTAAATAATATTTTAGTTTTGTGTTATATTTTAATTATTAGTGTTTAATCTTACTGGTTAGAGTATAATAATTAAAAGTTTTTTAAAGTGACGATAAAATATTTATAATATAACCTCAAACCGCAATTGTAGTCAATAATCATCATTGACTTTATATTGACCATTATTTTTAGGCATTATTATGACTATACTTACGCTGTATCACTGACTTTGAATACTAATATAATGTCTTAAAACTCAATTTTAATTGTTATCAATAATTGTTATCAATAATTGCCACGAAATCACTTAAAATACTAAATTGAATGTTAAGACTATTTGTTTTATTGTTTCCCGTAAAAAATTACAAAAAAGTGCCCTGAGACAAACACTAACGGAATGTGTTTAACCTTAATAAATGAGCTTAATTTAAATGTTTTATCACCATATATATTTTTTATTCATACACACCTTATCATCCAATTAATACATTCAATAAATATCATATAAATATCATATTAAATGCCATTAATTTTTTCATAATACTTGAGAAATTGGTTTTCATTTACTAATTATTTATGTTATTTGTTTTGCAGACGTCTATTAATAGCCGAGTACACCAAAATAGTGTATGGCGAGTACCTACCGTCCCTGTTGGGCAAAAAAGTCATGGACTACTACGAGCTGGACGTCCGGGAGCACGGGTACACCAAATACAACCCTAAATTGGACCCGAGTAGCATACAGTCGGTGGGTGTGGCCTCCATGAGAATGGGTCACTCGCAGATCGCCTCACTGTTCCGGATCATCTCAAAAACACAGCAATCGTTTGCATTCAATCTGAGGGACAAATTTTTTGACGTCTCCGACCTATACGACGGACTCGTAATTAACAACAATTTCAGTGATTTGAATGCAAATTATAAGTATTTTTTTGTGCGCACCGGTAGGTCAGCGGATTGGTGAAGGGCTTAGTGGAGGACTCGGACCGAAATGTGGACCCTTTTATCGTGACAGACGTGAAGGACTTCCTATTTTTCAATCCCCGACAGCCCAATGTTGTCGATCTGCCCGCTATTAACATCAATAGGGGCCGGGATCACGGAGTGGCCGGTTATGTCTATTACCTGCAATACTGTACGGGCGTAGGTGTGCACAGTTGGTCCGATCTGAACCGGTTTATACCCGTCGAGAATGTCCTCAAATTGAGATCTGTTTACAAGTAATGTCTTATGAAAGTTATACTTAAGAGGAATGAGTGACTAATTTAGTGATACTTTTGGCAGAAATGTCAAAGACATCGACCTGTTTGTGGGCGGCCTATCCGAGTACCACATGGATGGGTCGGTATTGGGTCCCACATTTACCTGTCTTAATGCCATTCAGTTTTATCACTGGAAATACGGGGATAGGTTTTATTTTGAGCATGGCAATACCGATCATAGTGTTTTCTCGAAGGGTACGTATTGATTACTTTATATGAAGGGAACTGTAGTTTATTGGATATACGGCCTTAAATTATAATTAATAATACTAAATATTGAATTGACATTGGTACTTTGTTTTTTAGGGCAATTAGAGTGCATTAGACAGACGACCTCATTGGCCAACCTATTGTGCAAAACGACGGACTTGGAGTCGATTCAAGTGAACCCGATGTTTGTGCCCTCCTATGCCCACAATCCCAAGATCTCGTGCCACAAATTGCCTGATATTGACTACGAGCTCTGGAGGGATGTAGGGGACGGACACTTTTTCAAGTGACTTTACAATTAATTTTAACTAATTTTGCAATTTAAACTCATTTTTAGTAAACTGCCTAGTTACATTGAATTACCGCTTTTTCTAATTACACGATTATTGTTTTATATATATATTTTTGAATCATTCATAAAAAAGTTGTTGTAATATATATGGTTTTTTAATATTAAATAAATATAAATTAAATTTTTTAATTGAGATTTATGTTGGTTATTTAATTGGGAGTATGTGAACTGTGTAAGTGTATATCCGCAACAAAATTAAAACATCTATAAATTACTTTTATTTATGCTTTTTATGAGATTGCTCATGGAGTATACCAGTACTATTAATTTTTAATTTCTTATCAATGATTAAAAATTGTCAATACATTACAAAACTTGCGAATTGTGTCGAAAGGTGTTTATTTACCAGAAATGGTGATCTAAATATCGGATTTTATACAAATAAGTAAAATTAGATAATTAAAAGTTTTTATTTCGAAATTTGAATCGTGAATATTGATAAGTGTAATTTGTTAATGAATTTTTATATGTTTTCAAATTCCTTAGATTATTACAATGAAAAAAATATTATTATTAATGCCTAATACCGAGTTTATTTATTATAATTGATTGCATATGCAATATATTGACAAATTAAAAATATATTTTACAATGTATACTTTTACATGCTTTTAAGTTCACTTGTCAGTAATATTATATTTAAACACTGTTTATAAGTAAATTATATTAAAAATAAAAACCTTATAACTTATAAATAAATAAATATTTGTAGTCAAAATTAATCAAAATGTTGTCCACATAGTAACCAACAGGTTTAAACTACTAATAATATATATATTAACTCAAATAAATAAATTGAACTCAATGCAATTTATAATTACGCTAATAAACTATAATTTAATTAAACCTTTGTCAAATAAGTTATTTATAAACCTGTGGATTAATTAAATTGAATGATTTTTGCACAAAAAACGAGTAGTAATTTATTTTTAATATCCCCATTAATTTTAACACCAATATGTAAAAAATACAATTAAATCAACTAACATTAAAAATAGATATTCAATAATAAGAAAAATTAGTTAATAATAAAAAACATCAACTTGTTTATATCTAATCAATGAACAAAAAAAGTTAATTAATAAATACTTTATTTATTGCAATGTTTTTGAAAATGCAGTTAAATCTAGATAAAGGTATTACCCAAACCCTAAACTTTTTCAATAAAATTTAATTTGAAATTTGATTTTAAGTAATATATCAATATTTATTTGACTAAAAATAACAAAAATGTATTTATATGTTGAGGTCACGGATTGCATTATTGTTATGAAAAATCTTTTGCAAAACTATTTACGGCCTAAAGATATTTATTATGCCGAAAAAGTGCATGTTAACTTATTAATGGATAAATATGTATTTATTTGTTATAGATTTTTGCTAATATTTTCTATTTTTGATTGTTTTTCACAACAAAATATTTCAACAAATGGATCAAACAGTCAACTCATTATGAGTACAAAAAAATAAAGTGTATATAAAAATCAAAATCAAAATGTTTTTATTACAAAACATATCAGCAATCATTGCCGGAAAATATATTTATTTTATTTCACAAAAATGAGGCAATTTTTTCATTTAATTTATCGCTTTAAATGTTTTCACTTTTGGTAAAATTTTATTATTATTTAGATTTTTCAATAACATAACAAATTCATAATTTATATAATTTGACAATCGGTTGAAAGTTAATGAAAACTACACTTATTATTATATAAGACCTACAAATGCTATGATACACACGAGTCTTATTATAATTACTACTTTTATATTATAATTTTATATTAGTTTTTAGAAACAAATGAGATTTTATTTTCAATATATTAATTTATCATGTTACTGATAAAATACAATAAAAACTTTAATAAGTGATGATATTTTCATAGATACTTCAAGTGTTTTGACTATAAATCCTATCAATGAATATATATATTTTCCGCATTTCCCTAATGAACACCATTTCCGATAAGAAGTTTGTCTTTTATTTTAGCCTTATTTCCCAAACGACTAATCATTGCATCAAAACTATGGCTCATTTCTGAGGGCTTAATAAGTTATATCTCATTCTCACCAATATTCAGACGGTTAGCACCTGTAGGGCACTGGTATCACAGATGTGGTCCACATTTTACTATAAACTTTTAATTTGCATAATTTTTTTGGTATAAACTTTTGTGTGAATCAGTTGTTACACTGTTTGACAGTTTTGTTAAAACAAAAGTAAAAGTAACTTAATTTGTAAGAAACTCTTTGTTAACAAAACCCTAACATTTATATAAATTATTAACTATTGTTATGTTATATTAATTTACTATTACGACAAAACCATCAATTTATTTGTTTTTCATTTAATTTGAATTTAATACATGTACAATGTATATTATATGTTAATTTTTGTAAAACAATATGAGTGTTTTTTATATTATTTTAATTATTACTAAACTTCTTTATTAACAAAATTAAGACATCATTTTAAATGTTATATTAAATAAAAATTATAAAAGAAATATACTGAATATATGCAAAATATAAATGATTAATTTGAACTAATAATTAGTTACTAATTTAATATTCATGAATTTTATAAAATTATAAAACTCATTAATTAAGATATTTTGAATAAATGCAATCATAATATAATATTATACAATGCTATGCCTGTAATAATAGTAATGTAATTCAAAGTTAATTAATTTTTTTCCTAAAAAACTGTGATATGTCGTGAGTCTAGACGTACCGCTAATTTACAATTTCAAAACACATATTAAATTCACACCAAAATATTTTATACCCCGATCCTGTCACTGATCCCTGAAATTAATTAATTGATTGCAATCATAAAGTATTTCCCAAACGGTATCATCATTTGCCTTAAAACGACTGATTATCATATCATTAAAAAGTCGTTTTAATTATAAATACACACATAATATATACTGAAAATAAATTATTTGATATTAATTTAGTTCATATGGTCTGGAAGTGCCAGACGTTTTTGCCTAGATAAGATATGTTTGTGTGTATAATGTATTATGCATTTATTAATGGCTATCAGTTTGGTGATCAAGTTATTTATTCATTGTATAACACTTTATATAAGTTATTATACCGGTATATAAATATAATATACTTTTTAAATTAGAGTATAATATCTGTGCAATGAATTTGAAATTAATTTCATTTCGGATTTATTTTACAGATTAAAAGATATATAATATTTTTATATATAGTTATAATTTTATATATTACTTGTGTTATACAAAAGTGATTTTATTTTGTTAAACCTTTTTAAGCGTCAAAACAATAAATCAAAATAAAATTTATTTTTCTTATTTAATTCGCGAATAAAGGCTGCGTTTAGACAATACTATGAATTAATGAGATTATAGTATTGAGTGAAATGAGAGATATTTTTCAATGATTTGTATTATTTTTCGCCAAAACAATGATTAATAAGATTTAAATTATAAAATAAATTCACTCAATATTATCAAACAATTATGCCATTCATCACTAAATTTGTATCATTTAAAGAGATATATATTTTAATTGTCAGAGAGAGAGAGAGAGAGAGAGAGCAAACAAAACCAAAATACGAGGACATTATCTATCAGAAGGTCGTTAAGATTGAATTCAAACCACAAAAAAAGTTTCATTTAATAAACCATTTTAGCATTTAATGGCTTTTGACGACTATTGGACCAAAAAGCATCACACATTATATTAACCACACAATGCTATTTAAAATATAATAGGACTCAATGTATAATTGAAAAATTAGATTATGCTCTTATTTTGTGTGTGTATTTCAAATAAATCCTTGAATTCTCTTATTATTCACTTAGGATTACAAAAAATATAATGAAAAGTAAAACAGTTTCAAACATAGCGATTGTATGCGTGTCTATGTACTGTATATAAAAAATAGCATATATTTGAATAATAAACTTGAAATTTGCTTGTATATAGCTAATCATAATTATTAAGGAATTAGAACATTTAATTTGAATATTATATTATATTATATACCTGTATAAATGTTATATATTTTAGTGTACCTGTGCACTGAAAGTGTTATAAGGTTTGGCTTTTCATTCATTATATTACAATCCTTTATACACACAGTTATAATGATATCTCGCATTTCAATCGTTTGCTTACAATTAGATTACGATTTGAGTTTCAAATTGTTTGCCATTTTTATAGTGAACTGATTTTGTTGTGTAAAATATGGATAGAAATGAGAGATTACATAAAAGCTTTTTTGAATTATTGTATAAATCATATAATCGCAAATTTTATTTGGATATATTCGTTCAATTAAACATAAAAGTTTATAAAAATAAACAAAAATAATATTTTGCATAACACTTTTGATATAAAGTCGTAAATATAATGCTGTAAATCAATTTAATCCAGATTCAAAGGATTTATTTAATAAATAAATAATTAATAATTTCATATAAAATGATATTTTTATGGGGAAAATATTTGCAACATAATTATTTATTTATAATATGCAATCATTTGTAATTGAAACTGAAATGTGATAGTTTAAATTAACATAAATTTATTAGGTATACGGTTTCGGTGTTAGTATGAGAGGGTGGTGTCCGTATGTCATAATTATATATTATATTGTCAATTAAATTCCTAAGTTATAAAATCACCTACATACAATCACTAATACACCGGTGCTTAGCTATATAAATGGGAATTTAGATAATAATTAATCCCTTTATGAAATTCAATAGTATTTTATTGGGTATTAGATTAAAAATTTTAATTTATTTAACAAATAAAAAAACTAGTGTTTCATCGCTTAATAAATCGATAAATTTATGACCATTTGGATTTATGATTTTAATTGCAATGTTTAAAAAATTATTCCTTAATTCTAGTAATTTTTTAATAACTAGTTGTAAAGGATTAAGAATTTTTAATAAGCGGAAAATCTCTAAGAAATTAAAATAAATATTATGGTATAATAAAAATTCATTTACCGTTAACTGTCTAATATGGTTTTAAAATTATTGTGTTATTTAACAAATAAATTGCTAGTTACCTAACTTAGGGTTAAATATTGTGTGTGTTAAATTTATACTGAATAATTAATAGTATAGCTAGATAGTCGCTAAGATTATAATATAGATAAAGTATCTAGTTTTTATATTTTGTATAATAGTTATTTGGGGGTTTTAATAATTTTTATTCATTTTTGATGACTTGAAAATATAATCTACGTAAATGTAAATGCAAACGTTCATTGAATATTTGATTTCTATATTTTCATAATAATTTAATTTTAAACTACTTTTGTTTGTTATAAAACAAAAAATGAAATGATTTTAATTCTCAATTATCACATGAATCGGTAATTAATAGCTAGAAGTCATCTAAATATTTATAATGATAATGATTTTGATTATAGTGTTTATTTGGACTAATTGTATACAGACTGTATAATACAGTACAGACGTGTGATTTCATCAGACATTTGCCGTCAATTATATTTGACATTCAATTTTTAATCGACAAAAATGAGATTATTTGAGAAAATGACAAAAAAAATTGTTATTCAAAATATGCTTCACATACTTATAATATTAAAATCATATGCGAAAAGTAGAACAAATAAAATATCTGATAATCGATGACTTTAATGATATAAATCTCATAACATGTATACAACTCTATCGCATAATGAACACTTAAGTTTCAATTAGATTATGATATGAATTAAGATTTGTTTTCCACATTATTTTCACATAATTTTGGTGCTTACTTAGTTTGCCATTGGGGTATATTTATTAATTAGAGAACCTATTGTGTAATTTACATGCATATTGAAATATCCAAATAATTTTATTATCATATAAATTTGTAGTTAATTGTAGAAATAATGCATTTGAAATTTAAATCATTACATGTTATTACTAGAGAATATATACAGTGCATGTTTATTAAAATGCCTTGAAGATTTAGTAATTATGTTATTTTCCAATAGTTTCCCTTTTGTTTACAAAATGATTTTGGTAATGCAATTAAATAACAATTATGGGGACATAATTTAATCTTATTTTATCGTATGTTTGATCGACTTATTATAACTTATTAATGTTTTGTTAACCAATTTGATAACAATTTTAATGGTGAGCTAACACGCTGTCCATTAATACTTTACTCGTATTTGTAATTTAGATAAACAAAATTAATTAGCAATTAATAGTCATTTGGGTTTAAAATCTAATTATTCTGTAAACAAACATCTGATACATAATATAATTAACAAATTAATACCACACTCATATAGCATTTTATTTTAATAATTAAGTTTATATTAAATTTAATATTTTAAACGCATGGATATCTTAATTGTTTTTTATAATGATGCAAATTTAGATTATTTTTTGATATTTTTGAGTTATAATAGTTTGCAGTTATGTGTAAATTAGTCCTCAATTTATATTAATTTTCTTAATTTACTTTTTTATTAAGATAACGTATTAAACACACATTTTCTAAGATATTTATATTAAAATTCATTTTTTGTGCCAAAAATTATTGATTTCATACGTTTGTATAGACATACAAATTATATTAATTTATAGTATTTTATTTAAATATTTTAAAATAATTTTTGTAATAATATTCTGCATACTTGGCTTACTGAACATGTAAATTATAATTTTGGTGAATATTTTAAACGCATGGATATCTTAATTGTTTTTTATAATGATTGCAAATTTAGATTATTTTTTTGATATTTTTTGAGTTATATATAATAGTTTGCAGTTATGTGTAAATTTTAAATAATTTTCTTAATTTACTTTTTATATAGAAATAACGCATTGAGCTCATAATTTTAATTGAATTTGTTGATGTTTAAAAACCTTGTTCACTCATTATTAAAATATATTTAAAGAATTTACAAAACTTTCCCAATATTTAAAATAAACGAATTAAAATTATCATAACATTTAATTTGAACACCTAGCCAATTAAAAGCTTTAACATACAATTTGAAATTGAATTTAAAAAGCATTGATGTATATATAGTAAACACTTGTATATACACTAAAAACTTAAAACAATAAATAATATAACATTTGTTCATAAATTCAGACATAATTATAGACATAATTCATTGAATCAAAAACTTTTCCACAATTTTGTTGAACTCTTCGCTATACTGTTGATGGATATTATGCTTCCCTTTGGGAAACCGATGAAGCGTTGAGTGCGATATGCTGTCCAACAGATACATCGGGTGCTCCATAGGGACCATAGGGTCCAGATCTCCGTGTAATATAAGGGTCGGCTGTTTGATAGCCTTCAGGTCAGCCCTACATGTGTCCTCGAGTTTGCAGTAATACTCGACGAATGAGTGCCAAAGTTTGGCGAAAGTGTCGGCCCCGTAGAGATCGGCGTACGCCTGTCGGGCCTTTGGGTGCCATTTGTTGAGGTCTTGGATCTCACGCATCAGTCGTTTGTCTTCGGCGGTGACGTAGGCGTTGGCCCCGAAGACCACCACTTTTTGTACGTTCAGGAGATTGGCGGCCGCAATGATGAGCGCAGTGGTGCCGCCACCACTCCAGCCCACCACAGAGTACCGGTGCTCACCCAATGTGCTCATGAGTTGTGCGGCTATTTTGGCGTCTTCGCGGTGAAAGTTACTGAACACCCGTTCCGGGGGTCGACTGTATCCATATCCCGGTGGGTCCCACGCGATCAAAGTGAACCTCTCGCCGTCCATACCCTCCAGTTGTGGCGTAAAGTCGGTTCGCGTTGAGCCGAGAGCGCCGGGAAGTAGCAAAACGGTGCGCTTCCCGGTGCCCACCCTCTCGTAGTGTATGTTATGGCCACAGACGGACACCTTTTGGCCCAACATATGCACGAATCGCTTGTGAATTGTCCGCAAATCATGTGAAGTGTTGCGAAGTAAACGATTTTTGGTGGCAATCAATGCGCACATAATGCGAGCCATCATTGCATTAAGTGTTGACACAAAACATTACAATTGTTTTTCAAATGTTTTAAAATGTGTCCATTAGTCAAAGCATTCATTTATTACAGAATTTTCGTAATAATATTCTGCACACTTGTCTCAAATGTCAATTATATTTTATTGAATATTGAATTTAGGTGAATTTAGGTGTAATGATTATTATTAGTAAATTAAAATACAATTTGTTTGTCAATTCATGGTAATTCTAAATACTGTATATGCAAGGTTAAATTTGTTTAGTTATGTGTGTGTGTGTGTGTGTGTGTGTGTGTGTGTGTGTGCCTGTACAGTACAGGAAATATTTGTAATACCCTTCAAATATTAGGCTCACAAATATAGTACACAATAGTGTGAGTGAGAGAGATATAAAATATTAACCGAAAATTATAAACTGTAATATTGAAATAAAGTATTTTAGTATTTTGTATATTTTATACATAGACTAATTTCTAGAAATGAATCTGATTAGTTTCTATTAGTTGGGTTCGTGAATATTTTTAAAAATCTAATCCTATACTAAAAAAGAAATATAGAAATACTGTATCTAGAAATTAAACATTTTCAGGTGACTGTGAAAACAGTAAAAATAGTAATGATATTTGTTTTTGTAAAGAGCTTTATCTACTGATAATTTAAATGAAAATAATAAACTATGTGCTATATATATTTTGTTTTTTAATATTTTAGACAGCACTGGTGTAAACATTGATTGGACTATGGTGTAAACATATAGTTTATCATTCTCACTAATCCTCACAATTATGCATACATTTGGTTAACATTACATTTTGAACAAACTTCTCGATTACAAACCCAATGATTATTTATTGTATAACCTTTGCCACCCTTTTGACACTGGTGGTTTGTACTGCCATACTGTGTGGCCACTTATGGAGTTTTGAGTCATCATTATTGATTAAAAAGCATTTGAAAAAAGTATTTAAAAGTGTCCAATATTTACAGCCCTAACCTACCGATTATTCCCTATTCTTCAATATTTTAATTCATATGAATTATACTAATGAGTACAGTATTGCGAAACTTTTCACACGTATTCATTCACATTATAAATGTGTGAATTTATATGAAATACCGGAACCTTTTTGTCTAATATTATGTTTACTATTGAAGTCAAGTATCATTAAAATTGCAAAATTAAAAAAAAAAATTTAATAAATCTTTGTAATATACAGTACTTTATTTACTATTAAATTTTTATGCTTGTTTAGAAGTCATTTAAATAAAATACATTAAAATATTTTACAGCAATTGTATGAATGCTTTCTTGATTTCCAACGAATGATATCTGTATTAAAAAATAAACAAGATAAAAATGAGTTCAATAAATTCAATAAAAGATTTATGTATAAAGTATTCTAAGTTTTTATATAATTATAAATGTCATTTGTGTTTTTAATAAACAAAATGATATAAATTCATAAGTATTAATTTGTCAAACTTATTTAATTCACATAATATATTACACTATAATCTTATAACATATGAAAAGCCGATATTAATTGATAATAATTTAAAAGGTTTTATTTTTTATTGGAAATTCGTGAAGTACTATACATTTATAGCTATAGTTACACATATTATGCCAACAATAAAAAACAATAAAATAAAATAACTAGCAATTATTTTTTACATGTGATATCTAGGATGGACAGGGAGGTATAGGTATAAACGCCTTATTAACCCCTAATGTCAGAGATTTGTGTAATAATATTTGAAATCATATGCATATTGCGATAATTCATATTTAATATGAATATTACATTTTTTAAAAGCATTTCAATGTTGAACAACACATTCAAAGGACATTAAAAAACAAAAGCAAAAAATATTTTAAGGAAATAATTTCATATATTATACGCTTTAAGCAATTGAGACAATAAACACATTTTCATTATAATCATAGTATTTAAAAAAGTTTGAATTGTTTTTCGCATATGCATTGAAAAAATATTTTAATACTATTTACATGAATATCAAATAAATGTATTGAAAGCTATTATAAAGCTTAATTGACACTTTTGTTAGAGATAATTAAAAGTTATTTGGTATTTAGGTAGAGGTTAGGTATTTATAATAAAAAACTTATATTCAACTCAAAAATCATAAATCTTTTTCAAATATAATACATTCAAAATCGTAGATTAAATGATTTAATTAACATTAATAAATATATATACTCATATTTGGATTTAAGTGTATTTGCATTATATTTTTGGTTCGCAAAAAAATTAACTCTAAATATGCAGTATCTGGGTCACTTTTGAAACACCGTAAACATTCGCTAGACATGTTATTGTTTATGAATTAATATTTGATACGATTTTGATTACGCTTTCTCGATGAAAAGGCTTTAATGGTATTGATCTCTAAATGTGATTAATATATTATATTATAAGTTATGTACATGGTTAATACATGTTTGTCAGATTAGCAACAATTGTGCAAAAGTAGTATTTTTTATGATTTTGTGAACAACACAATCGCTTTTGTGACTCCAAATCATTAATTCAAATAAAATACAAATAAAAAACAACGACTTTCTAGTGTGTGTTAAATCTGAAACTTAAATATAAAACTTATAGCAAATCGGTTAATATTAAAGCATATTATACTTATACACACACTCTATATATGCATATATTAATAATGAGGTTATAATTTTTGTTGTTTATTAACTGAAAATGTTTTGTTATTTGTTTTCTCTCCAGTTCTCTCCTCTCTCTCTCTCTCTCTCTCTCTCTCTCTCTCTCTCTCTCTCTCTCTCTCTCTCTCTCT
>CAJPVJ010000491.1:13440-24269 GCA_905397405.1 Oppiella nova
TTTATATTAAATATATAATATACTCGTAAACTCTCTCACATATAATACTTACTGTTTGCGAGTCTCTCTCTCTCTCTCTGCTATATTAAATCCCGCAAAACCCAGCCCTCAGTTAATTAATATCAATGCAAATACATTACAAACATTTACAACAAAACAGTATATATTTGTTAGGGAAAGAGATTGCAAAATATTCATCAGTTTTAATGATTGGAGAGAAAATGTTATATTTATTTTTTATTTAATTAATGAAATAGCATCGATAATCTACAACATAACAAACTATATATTAAAATATATAAATGGTAAGCATACAAAAAAATATGAGTTCCCAATAGAGACGTTCCTATTGAATGAGATAAGAATCAAGTCATGGCCAGAATATTCTTAAACATTTGGATTTATATATGTTTTTATATATACATGTTAATAGATAGCATAGATTTTGATGTGAATTTATATTTGAGTTCGCAAATGAAAAATAACATATTTTTAGTTACAAAATACTTTTCGCAAGTATTTTTAATTATTATTATATCAAACATAATAATAATTTACTCGTAAGGCTAAGGAATTGTGTTTTAAATTAATGTCTTTAGATAATATTAATATTAATAATACATTTCAATTATAAACGCAAAACTCATTTATTATTTATTAAAATTTTTATAATGATACTAATTCTTGTAGTATTGTTTGCAAATATTAATACAATATTTTTTGCGCACATATTTGTGCGGATTTTTTTGGTAATTAAAATTTTTCTCACATTTCATTGAATTTTTTTATACTTCGCTGATAAATATTCAGAAAATTAAATTATATTATAGTTTAAACGCTATTTTTATTTTTTGTTATTTCACTTTTCGTATGGGACTTTCAATCATTAAATATATAATATCTGGAAGTTTTTGCATTGATTTTTAAAAATCTGTGGGAAATATAATTTGCAATATTTATTTTGAAAGTAAATATATTTCCACATACTTTATCACTTTTAATTTTAATTATTATTTTGATATATACAAATGATTTAATATGCGAATATAAATGAATAAGCAATATAACTTATTTTTCCGGTACTCAATAATTTTATATCGTAATTAAAATATTAATTATATTTGTCGAAAACAAAAAATAATATGTTTTTATAACTGAATTATTAAATAAATTAGTCACGAATATCATAAAACTACTAAACTACTAGCTAACTACTAGTTTCATAGTGGACTATTATGAATATTTATGAAAATACATTCAAAAACAGTAATTTTCAAACAAGGTGTGAAATTAAAACTTTAAATATTTCACTCAAAATTCGTGATTAAAACCATTTAATAGACTTTTGAAGGCATTGAATAGCATTCAAATATACGTCACTTTCAATTAAATTAAATGAGAAGCGAAACAAAATAAATAAAACTTTTAATAACTTTTGTTTGCTATAAGTTTTTCATGTTACTTTCGTTTCAATTGTATGATTAAAACAATTTATAACTATTTTTTCAAACATGAATATTCTGTGTATAGTAAGATCTATTATAAACTACCATAATATATTATTATATACTACAATGATAATAATAACCTTGTTGCTAAATAATTCTGAGTATTCTTATGCTATAAAAAGGGCCCAAAAATATACGTAACAAATGCTGCAAAAGTAGGACAAGGCTTGAGGTAACGGGTACTCCATTCCCTTCATAATATCTAACCCTTTAGTATATAGCGTATGGACTGTCCTTGCGGTGCACTGGTAGACAAAAACTGGTTAAAAACTAATGCAAAACTAATTATTTCACTAAATTATAAGACTTTTATTTTTATTATAATAGAAAGTATTCTCTCATAACTTAATCCTCTTTTTTTGCTATTTGTTTGATAACTGTTTTGATGTCCTGTATGTGTGAGACTCCCGTTCCCCTTTCACCAGTAAAGGTGCTAATGGTATATAAGATTATTGGTGGCATTTTTTATTTTATCAGGTACACATTCCGATTCTGCAATTTATTGTCACATATTTTTAAGTGTTTTTTGGTGATAACATAGGAATATAAATAAAAATGTGTTTTGAAATGACAAAAACTTCAAAAATTATTGCCAATAGATTATAGTTATTGAATATCTATATGTAAATGCAATTTTTAATTAGTTTTAATCGGGGTCTAATTTCACAATTCATTAGCACATTTCAATATTTACAGTAAATCAATGTATTATATCACTGCGATTAGAGTTCAACATAATATTATTGAAATAATAACTAGTTTTTGTATCATAACCCTTTTTGTTTTTAATTAATCAATGCGTTAGATTGCTTAACAATATTTAATATGAATTATTATAACATATATTTTTTAATATTCAAATTTACATTATATATTGAATCGATTATATCAGCCATTATCTAATGGTAAGTGTACTCATAATTAGGGGGTTTTCGTATGGTATCCCTTATATCCCAAATACTGTTATATTCATACAAACTTGTTTTCTAGCAACTTTTATATTTTGCAAAAATAACTGATGGCAAGCAATGATAAACAATATGAATTGTGTTTTTCCATAAGGCAATTATATAATTATCATAAAACTGTGTGTGAACTTCAAATCACAAATACTATTATACATGTATAATAGTATATTATGAAAACAATTACCATTAAAAATAAATAAAAATTAGAAATATTTGGTCATTTTTGAGTTTAAATCCACTTAACCCTACGCCGAGTATGTATTGTAAACATTACGATAATATAATAAAAACAAATGCCTAATCAAATTGTAGTTAAATTTGATTTTTATAACTTTCTATGACTACATTCCCCACCGATTAATAGGGATATAAATTTGATACGAAAATTTTAGTCAGATTTTTGGGACCGATTGTATTATAAACATTGATATCACGAGCACTACATTAACGCTAGTAAAACATAATCGCATAAATGAAACAACACAAAGAAAAATACTAATATCAATAAAATGCATTTATTTTTATTTAATATACTTTTCATTTTTTGTTATATAAAATATTATTTAGGAAAAATGAAAATTACTGTTAAGCAGAGTGACCCGTATTTTGCTAATAGAAACTCACGTTTTCCTAATGCAATGCTTATATGCCTTTCATATGATATATCCTACGAAATACACACAACTGTTGTCTTATATAATCATTCATTCATTTACGTAAAACGCGTTAAACCATTGTCTCAAATGATAGGACCCGTATCCCTATGGAAGTCATATCACTCCCATACACAATGAGTTTCTATAGTTTTTTGGGTAGAAATTATATATTTTTCTAATGACTTTTTATTATAACCTTTCCATTCATTCAACACACACTTACTGCTAGTGTAGTAACATTGCATTTTGAACCACTTTCTCAATTATAACGAATTAAATATCGCATAAAAACACTGTTTTGGTTGAGATATCTCTCGCTATTTCAATGGTAAAAGAGCTCTTCATTTGTTGATTTCCTATTCGGAAAAGCCTTTAATATAATAACAATAATAATATAACTAATTTTTTCTTAATATCACAAAAAACAATCAACAATTCAATAGAAAAAATCGCATTATTTTCACTATATGTTGAAAACACTTACATTTTTTATATAACAATAATTATCCGTTATTTCATATGAAGTAATAGACAATAAATCAAAAACACATAAAATGTTTATTAAATTTGACTTGAACTTAATTCTCTAAGCAATTATCCGTAGCCTCTCCCGGTGCCTTTCAGCACAGGTAGGTTATGTTTAGGGGTGAAAACATATTTACGAAACATACACATAATCAGCATAATTTTACATATTCAAATGTTTATCGTATTTTAAATTCATTGTGTTTTTATATAACAGTGTAGTATTTTTATGTGCATAAACTTGAACTGGATTTAACATGTTATTTTTTTGTGGGGTTTGTTTTTTAATTTTATTAAAAATTTATTTATTAGTTATTTTTGCATTAAAAGTTACGATTTTAATTAATGTTTAATCGCAATTTTTAAATTGAAATATAATTTATATTTATTAGTGTACGTATTTTATAAACAGGTATTAATATACAAATATTTAAATATAAAACTTTTAGGTTTTGTTTTTGTTGACCTAAATATTGGATTTCAATTGAAAAATGATATATAGATGTAAGTATGAAATTATAATCACATTTTTGGCTATAATTACCCACCTAATACACATACCCCGCGTACATAATGTATTATTTTGGCACACAATTGGTCAGTAAATAAAATCATTTACAAAAACAAATTTTTAAACGCTTCCATAAAATAATTATTTAATACTTTCAATGACTAAATAATTATAATTTTTAAAAGTAATTTTCAATCCTTTTTTACTCTTTATTATAATATTTAGTTAAATATTGAATCAGAATTCAAGTGCTGATACCTTGAAGTGATTACTATTTGAATAGGATTTTGATTTACAAAAAAACTATTACTCCTTTATTATATTAAGTTATTATAATATAATGAGTATTCAAATCATAAAAATTGTTGTTTTTGCAAAATATTTACTTAATTATATTTTTATATTAAATATATAATATACTCGTAAACTCTCTCACATATAATACTTACTGTTTGCGAGTCTCTCTCTCTCTCTCTCTCTCATTGTTTTCCTCCAATTTTTCAAAACAATAAAACAATTAAATATTATATTAATTATAATTTGATTAACAAAAAATCATTAGCCATTGATTGTCAAAGTATTTTGTGTGTGTTTCAGAAATTTAATGGAAATAAAATATAATTTTAATTATTACTTTTCGTATGATATAACATTTATTTTTAATAAATTTTATAAAATTATACTTAAGTATGTGTTTAGATTTTTATACGGAGTGTATTATATTACAAACATTACACTATGTTATGTTTTTTATTTTATGCACTTTTTTCCATAATTTAAATCTCAGTTACTTGTAGTGAATACAATTGTGATAACAAGCACATTTATTATTCAAAGCATAAAACCATTTCTAACCTCACATGAGATGCTATACTAATTAACTAATGATAAAATGCGATTCAGTTGATTATAAAAAATATTTTTATAGTTTAAATCAATAGCAATGAACTCGTATTGACTATAATCAGACATATCTAAATATAAATTTTAAATTTTTGCTTAATTTTTATAATGTATTAAAAAATAATACAGTATATTTTTAAAGGGTATCAAAATGTGTAATCAATAAACAAAATTATGTTACTATTTTTGTACTCACATAAACAAATTATGAACAAATAAAAACTAATTAAATGACCAAAATGTCTGTAATTAAATGTTACATAAATAGCAAACATGTTTAATGTCCGGAAATAGCCAGTAATTTAGATAAAAATCTATACTAATAATCATATTTTAAATAAACACATTGTATTGTAAGAATTATATACAAATTAGGACTCCATTTATACATGTGATTTAAATATATAATCTAGATCATTGTTAAATTTTGTGATTATTTATAATACATTATATTTACTTATCTTTCAATCATGTAAACTCTATATAAGACATTTATTTGTATTAATATATCACGACATTTAACTGCTCTTGGCTAAATATCAGTTTACTAGCTGGAAGTGTTAGTCTAAGTGACAGTCTATGATACAAATCCCTTGAATCCCAATTGACTACCAGTGCCAGTGATGATCTGGAACATCCTATGGGAAGCTTATGCATACAAAACACTTTTTTATTAGTAATTTACTACTATTTATACGGTATAACGGATTTGGATATCCGTAGGAATACTACTTAACATTTATATCTGAGTATAAAACTATGAGAAAAAGTTTTTCATTGAAAAAAGTATTACAAAAAAGTTTCTAAACCTTTGAGCAAATATGTGAATAGTTTCTAAATATTTATGGTTAAAAATAATTTATATTTTTGTGTGAAATATGATAAAAATTTTGGATAAATCCCCAGTTTGACAGTAAATTGAATTAATTATTTTACTATATTTAATACTATAATACTATATTTAAAACGCTCACAATTATTATCATAAGTGCATTTAATTGTAACTTTATTTTTGGATATATTTAATTTATTTTAATTATTTGGTGATTGAATAAACTTTATTTGAATGATAAACTTATCAAGCGTAAAATATACGGCCATAAATCATAATTAAAACGCCATGAAAAAAATAATAACACATTAGACCTATTATATAAGCTAATGTTTTTGTTTAATAATAATTGTAATTAATTTTTTTTCCTATTTAACGGTGCACTTAATCAGTGGCAACATATGAAAAAAGGCTATTTATTATGAATATAATGGGGAAATTTAATTAATTTCTCAATTTGTTTATAATTGAAAAATTAATTTTAATTATTAATACCTTATAAACATGTATTTAAATATTTTTTTCTGTATATTCATATAATTGAATTGAGTTTGTCTTATGTGTCGAGAGAGAGAGAGAGAGAGAGAGAGAGAGAGAGAGAAATACTTTTGTTTTTATGAAACACTGATTCCCATAAATCTGCGGATAGTTTGCTCTCAAACCTGAATCCATGCTAACTATTAGGGGAGAGAAAAGTTTGAAAACATAACTAGGTTTGGGGTTTAGGTAAAAAAATACATAATAATAACACTGTTATCCCGAGTGTTATAAAAACAAGTGATATATAAATGAAGACTAAGTTAATGCCATTTAATAAAAACTTTTTTGTTTTTTCTCAAACTTTTTAGAGGTTTTTGGAAAACTAGTAAAACTTTTTCTACAGTCGACTCTCTCACTCAAGTCATACGGTTTTCTTACGGCATTTGAATCGCGCGAATCCAGTGTTTGTTTTGTTGCTGTTTTGCCGTTAAGGGTGTGAACCAGATATATAAAAGTCCAATAATTATGGCTTAACTCTGAGCCAAACCGTTGTGTCTCTCGTTTTCATTTCGCAGGACTGGTTGTACTCAATATTCCAGTGCTCTCTCGCTCTCTCTATTCTCACTCATTCTCTCTCGCATTCTCTCTCCAACTCTCGCGAAATTCGTGACACTTTTCTCTCCAAAAGGATTGTGAACTGCGTTAATACTCCCTAAACAGTGATCAGGGAGAGAGTGGAAAGGGATACAACTCACACTCTCCGTACAAATCGCCAGTTCCGCCAAATTTACAAACTTTTTTCATAAATAACTTATAAATGTTTTCGTGATTATAAACTCACAAAAAAGTTTCCAAAATGTTTAAAAACTTTTTAATCGTGCTTCTCATCGGCTACGCTACCGGTGCCGTCGAGTACTCGTACGACACCGTACTCACCAACTCCTACCCCTACACATCAGGCAAACTCAATGCCTACGAGTCGAGCCCGCAGTACGTGCAGACATCGGACGCCAAATACGACCCGTTGCGGGAGTACTCCCCGGAGTTGTCGGGAATATACGTCAAATACCTCAGCCGAGAGCAACCCTACGGACAGGGGTGCGACTCGTATGGGAAGGGCTCGTCGGCCCTGTCCGACCAGGACCTACACGAGGCCACGGAGTTCGCCAACCAACAGATCCGGGGCTACGAAAACGCGAACCAACAGTACCTGGCTATCGATCCGCGCGGTTTGAATTTCAGTGCTTATATTTTCGGTGCTATACTCCAGTCCCGCTATAATGAGTACACCACTCAGTACCTGATGAGCAAGTAAGTGATTATTCTTGTGTTTATTATGCCTACCGCCTACCTGTCCACTCTCACTCTCACACACCCATACTTTACTCGGGTTTCTATAGCTATTTACTTATATTTTTTTATGAATTTTACTACTTTTGAGTTAAGTATTAAAAAAAGTAAAAATCTTTTGACAATTGATGTATGAGTTGTATTCGCATAATTAGTTTAGTATAACAAAAGGGTTTGAGTTTTATTTTTACTTTTTTTGAGTGAAATGTTTTGAAATGGGATATAATTTATATGTGGATTTATGGTATGAATGCCTAGTTTTCAAGGCTTGTATTTATTTAAATTCTTAAGACGTTTTAGTATAATTGGACTAAAAGTAGCAAAAATAAAAGTTTTTGATTACAGTTATAGCGAAATATTTATTTATATATGGAATTGAGTTATAGTTTTGATTTTTGTATGAATTTTGAATGAGAGAGAGAGAGAGAGAGAGAGCTATATTTTATTGTGATATACATAATTATCTAGTTAAAAATCTTTTTAAATAACTTAATAACTTATAAATAAAATAGAAATTAATTATTTTCTAAATTATGAACGGAAATTATTTTATAGTCTTTTTCAACAATAATAACTAATTTGTAATTCAAATCCCTATACGTTTTCATACGATTACTAACATTAATGTGTAAATAATAAACACTTTTAAAAGATTTATCTCAAAATTATAGCTTTCCTAAATGCTACATGTTTAATTTATTGAATTTTTAGTCCAATAAATCAATAATTTATTTGTATATATATTGTATAAATGTTTTCACAGTATATTAACTTTGAACGATTTGACTCGAGAACAATATATACATTAAATAAGTTATAAAACAATTTTTAAAGCCCCGGGAGTACTGAGGGGAACTGGTAGTCTGGAAGTAAACGGTAGTCTAGACTTCAATAAACTTTTATAACACAGTTATATAACAGTTTAGTTTTAATATAATTTTATTTGATAGCAATAATGAACGCCCAAACAGTTTCGCCATTCAGTTCAGTCACTCGTGTAAAAAGTATTTTTTGTGTCCATTAAACCGATCATTAGGTTTAATAAATACACAAATTATGAAATCATTATATTTTCATTCAGTAGTGATAATAAATAATAACTAGAAATTTTTGTAGCTAAAGTTTTAAGTCATATATTCATATAAATATATAAATTGAGACCAATATTAGAGAGAGAGAGAGAGAGAGAGAGAGCTATTTTGTAGACTATTTTCACATTATAACTCTTCATTCACTTATAATTATGTTAATTATTGTCTCAAATCATTAGCTTATAATACATTGTAGTTACAAAACATACATATTTAACCGCACTTTCACTGTATGTTTGCAATGCGGGAACTGGATTACGGTCGGCCTAAATCGATAACAAATATATCATAACATTATTTTCCCATTGAACTAGCTCACTCTATATTTACAGCGGTTTTTCCATATTAATGACTTTCAAAAAATTAAATAAAATCATGTATTGTCTTATTAATTGGCATACAATTAGTCCGTTTGACTACTGATTCTCAGCTCATCATAAAGTTTTAGGCCTTTGTATATAAAATTAAAAATATTAATGACTTTCAAAAAATTAAATAAAATCATGTATTGTCTTATTAATTGGCATACAATTAGTCCGTTTGACTACTGATTCTCAGCTCATCATAAAGTTTTAGGCCTTTGTATATAAAATTAAAATTAATTTTATTTTAGATAGTAAATGATCCGGTAATTTTAACATTTAACTTTTAATTAGAAAACTTTTCATTTCATTTGTTTGATAACAGATATAATGACTATTTTTAGATGACTATGACTTAATACTGTCGTAAATAAATACTTTTGCGTATAATATCCGCTATATTTCAGTTATAATTAAATGATAAAGATAATATAGATATTATGTTTTTTAATGTTATTTAAATTGCTTTTATCTGTGCTGATTATATACTTATACTTATATACTTAATATTTTTCTAACAGATAAAAGTGTTAGAGTACTTTATCGGGATATTAAACTTTTTGAAACATTTTTGAGGGCTATCTCGTAATAAAAAGTATTAAATTACATGTATTTTTATTATTAAATTAAAAAAATTGTGACCGAAATTTATATAGACTTCCGAAACAGTCATTTATAAATAAGTTTTATAATAAAATTTATATATAATTTGCATAAACTTCATAAACCTATTTGTATTCATGAACTCAATGTACAAATAAATTTAATATTAACATGCAAAAAAAATGCTCTTAAATTGGATTAAAAGTATTTTTGATAATAAAAAGCCTTTATTTTTGTTACAATAAAAAACTATTTCACTATTTAAAGATAACAATCTAATTTTAATTATTTCTAATCCATGTTAAAAATGTAGTTGAATATAATTAGTGAATAAATTAATAAAATTTCAGACAACTTTTTTGTTATACAAAATTAAAATCTTATATTTGAATTAATTTAGTAATCTAGACAAAAAAGCAATTTAATAGGAATTTATTTTATTGAAAATAAAAAAGTTATAAATTTTACTTTAGTTAAGAGATTAAGCTTTAAAAAATTTATTAAACAGTAAAAGTAAATGTATTTGCATATTATAATAAAATATCAGTTTCAATAAATTATCATTATAAATATTTAATATCACATTTAATTAAAATAGTTTTATAATAAAAAATAACTTATTTAGTAGTGAATAATGTTACCCAGTATAAACTATGAACTCAAACAAATGACTTAATTATTGAAATAATCATTGTTTAGTCACTCGTTTTTACAGACAGCACCTGTAGTACAACTCCTGTACTCATGACTTATCTTATTGTTTCTTAAAACCTTAAAACTTTTATTTTTCATTCAAAAACATTGAGATCACATCCCATTCCCTTCCAAACGCCAAACCATTGATCACTAAATAAATACCAAAAAACTAATTACTCCTCAAAACACTCGCAGGAAATGTATCAGTCGTTTGGATACCGCAGCGGTTTTGCCCAAATTAGGCGTTCCCCGCAACAAGAACCAGGAGTACTGTAACCTGAATAAGCCCACGTCCAGCGACATCCAGTGCGACGCTAAGTACAAGTACCGGCTCATGAACGGCC
>CAJPVJ010000492.1:9657-24223 GCA_905397405.1 Oppiella nova
TATATATATATATATATATATATATATATTTGGATATAGCATAATTAATTTTTGATTTTTGATTTAATAATAATTTATTTATAATTAATTTAAGTGCTCATTAATTTAATTATCTTAAGCCTTTTAAGTCCTTATAAATCAATGCAATTAAAAATACTTATTTATGTTTGCATTGAGTAATTTATATAATTTTGTTATCTAGATGATTAAATTTGCGATAAAACACTAATGATCTCTAATTAATTACGGTTATTTGTGTGAGTTAAAAAAAATGAGGTTAAAATAGAAATTCAACCAAATACAAATAGTGAATCTTGGTCAATTTGGTCAAAATATGTTTAGAAAATATAACTTATTTTACATGCTAAACCATTTTCTGATTGCAACTTTCTACCCACGTTATTATTCTCGTTATGATCACTATAAACCTACATAATATTCTGTACATATTCTCTGTATTATCCGATTAATAAAACTATTTTTAACACACATTTCTTAACAATTAAAATTGTTTACTTGAAATCTTTCACGTCATTGAATAATAAATATTAATATATTACAAATAGCTTTAACAAAATTGAGATTATCACAGGAAAAGATTGAGTAAGGTTGGTGTTTGTTTATATTCAGTTAGAACTTTTTAACTTTAAAATTATGAATATTCAATTTTACTAATTTTTAGTCCATTTAATAGTTCATTAAATACCGTAATTAGATACTTTCTGTAGTCATTGACATGAAATATTGTAAGTTATTTTTATTATAAGTGTTGATTAGTTAATAATATTATAGAATATATCAGATATATCAGAATTTTAGATAATCAGTGTAACGTTAGCTATTTTTGAATATTGTATGAATAATTGACTTTAAAGTCAAATTATTAATTAAACATAATAACTATAAAAAATACCTAACATTACTCTGATTGTCTTAAACTAATATTATTATAATTTGGTCATTATTTTAGAATTGATAAGTATCTACAAAATATATTAGACAATACAAATATCGGACAATTTTACGACAAAAACAATGAAAATAAAGTAAAATAGGTATAATAGATAAATTAAGCAAAGAAGTTTAATATTTATTATTTAAATGAGATTTATAAAAGGTATACAGTAGTAAAGTCATTATAAAAGTTATATTTGAATGCATTATATGCATAGGACTGGAATTGGATGTTTGAATTGTCGTATTTCTCTAACATCTAATGGCAGACAATCGGATAGTCTTTGATGGAAATGAGATAAAAAGGAGAAATTGGAAAATAAATTGGTTTGTGTTCTCTGTTATTGAAATCTTAATAAAAGCATAAATGATAGCAAATGATCGCCGAAACGAGAAATAAAAGTTTTTGCATTAAAAGCAATTCGTTTATTCTAATGATGTAAACTTATTTCAATATAAAAACCTCTCGTTTATCTAACAGTAATAATATTGAGTCAATAATAGCACAGAGAATGAGATAATACAATATTATAGAGTATTAGGGGTTTGGATATATAGATAGTTTGGATGGATTTGATTACTCGAGTTTTCATTCGTGTTTTGAGTAAATAGAAAGTTATTTCTATTTTGTTGAGTTAATTGAGGGACAAATGCAAACAGTCTTATGATATAATGTTTAGTATTGAATTCATGTTATTTGAATGCTTTTATCATAATTAGCACATTCTCTCTCTCTCTCTCTCTCTCTCTCGCAAATCAAAAGATAAATATTAAATTCAAATGAGTTTATATTATATTAAATTAAAGCGTAATTCAATTCAATTATTCATTTGCCAATAGATTTACACAATAATATTATATAAACAAAACGAATTACTCGAGAGAAAAAATATAATTGCATTTTATTTTGCAAACTTTTGTTTGAATTCTTCTTAAGACTTATCCCTTGAGTCTTAGTTCATGTTTAGTATTTATTTTTAAAAATATATTTTAGTATCATTATTGATGTAAAACATTTTGATTTATTTTATGTTATGTTCTGTGAGTTTAAACAATTATAAGAATAAATAATAACTGTTTTATGTATCATTCAATTGACTCAAGCTATATATGTATGCAAACAACACACAGTATTTCAATGAAACTATAAAGAAAACACTGAAATGTAAGAAATTTTAATTTTAGTATTTCTGTTATCATAGCTAAATATTACGGTATATTATATACAAATATTCTATTAATAAAATTTTTTATTTGAATAGCGCTTCAAATGTCTATTTTGTGTACTTTTGAAAATGAAAATCCAATAAAAGATATGTTAAGCAGAAATTTATTACATTTTTATTGGGTTTCACATTATTATTGAAAAATGAGAATAACTTCTATAAAAACATTCAATTATTGAATGCAACGCTAGACTACAACTCTATTTAATATAAATTAATATAAATATTAGAATATTTATTATATTTTAATATAAAAACATTTTTGTTATTATTCTGTCAATAGAATTGGTTTTTCAATTTTGAATGTATTAATAAAATAGACATTTTTATAAATAGAAATATATTAGATTTAAGGGTAAGATTCCAATTGCAGGTAAAATGTATTGAATTCACACAAAAAGTTTAGAGTTCTTTAATAAGTCGTTAACTCTTATAAAGTTTTTTTTCAGGTAATACTCAGTTGTAATACATTTCCTGATTGTTATCATTAGGAGTGATGCGACTCAAGAATTTTGTCAACAAAAAAAGGTTACGAATTAATAGCAAAAAAGATGAGACACTCACTAGTGGTACGGCGAGAGAGAGAGAGAGAGAGAGAGAGAGACTCACTAGTCGTACGGCGAGAGAGAGAGAGAGAGAGAGAGAGAGAGATGGGGTGTCGGGTGGGAAGAGATGGTGAGTATTTGCGTTTGATTTGTCCAATTCGTTGATTCAACTCTCAAATGATACCATTAGTAAAAAAATTCGTGTTCATATGTGTCGGCAATAATTGGCACTTCTGGCGCTTCTCTCAGAGTCTCATTAATTTTTCTGCTCAACAGAGCTTTCAATAAGTTTTCAAAAAAGGCTTTTGTTTGGTTCGTTAGCGAGGAATACAAGGGTCGAGAGTATTATGCGGTGCGACAACTAATATGATGGGAGAGGCGTAACAAACACTACCACAACCATCGCATACAACATCGTATGAAACAATATTATATATGATTTGCTCAACAAATGCTAAATTTAAACCAAAAACCACTCAAATAGCAATAATTCATTTATGAAAATTAAATTTACTTTTTCTAACTTTGCTTTTAGTAGACTCTTTCGTACGTTTGGATTCATATAAACAATATTTATTGCAATCAATTGATTAAAATTTTAAAGTTTAAAATTATATAATCTCTAAAGAGTATCCAAATCCCAGACTGATTAAAGTGTTTGCTTGTTAAATATATAGCCAACAGTAGTATAGTGTACAATGAAATACAAAACAGAGTAATCATAATAAATAGCTAATTAAATAGAGGGGAAGGAAGGGCTACGCGTCTGTAATATATCTCAATAAAGTAATGAGAGCGCCGGCAATGGTTAGGAATGTATGGCAAACAAAACTTTGAGACTCTTTGCTAACAATGGGTTTTGTTGTCAAATGTGTAGAATATGTCACATATTTTCTCCATTGCTTTTAGGTGTCTGAGCGCTGGTATCTGTCACCCGAAATCCCTTTTGCTTTGAATTAAGTTTTCTGTGCCACCGATAACTCAATAATAAACACTTCCTCCGCACCCAACTGTGCCAACTGTGCCGAAGGACAGGGGTCTGAGACGACCAATTGTGTCGACTAATTGTGTTAACGCTTGCGATACCAGAGATGACATGAGAGGAGCTATAGACTGGCAAACTGTCGTCTCATTTGGATTATTGCCTCCAATTATCGACAAAAACTATTGAAACTATTTTCTCTTTTCTTCCAATTCTTATGAATTCACTATTTTTGTTGTTTTCTCATTATAGACATGACATGTATTGGCCGGACATTGAGTTATACTACTGTAGTATACAGTACTACAGTATACTACAGTATACTAAAGTATACAGTACTGTACCTAAATTCTGTACACATTCTTATACACAATTTTTGTTAAGACTTCTAGAATCCAATCAAAGACTTATGTTTTAATTCTTAATTCTTTTAGAATTTATTTATTATTATTGTTTAATACCTTTTTTAGACAAAATAAAACTGACTTAAAGACAAGACATTAGAAAGATGTCGTGAATTAGAAGTTAAGGTAATGGAGAAGTTACTGAAGAACTAAACTATTGATATAAACAAAATGTTTGAAGTGTTATTATATAATTATATAAATTGTTTGTATAGAATAGTGCTGAAGATACAAAGTTAATACAATTTGTAATTTGCAAGTGTGGCACCCATAGCCCCATAGGACCGATTGCACCCACCATTCGTTTAGTAGTACCGTAAATGTAATTCTCGTCAAATTGACTGAAATTGAAGGCATATTTGAGTGCAAATCATAATAACAACACAATAACCGATACAAAAGCACACAAAATGCTTTTCGCAGCACTTTTGTGCTTAGCATTAGACTAATGATGAGCTCATGATTTTAGGCAACAAATAGATAAATGTATTCAGAAGAGTACAAACCAAATCAAATGTGTATGTGTTCAGCAACAATTATTTCTAATTTAAACAGGGAAAGCTAGAATATTACAGTAATAATAATAATATTGTAAATATAATAAATGCTTTTATTGATTATTTTTGTTTTCTTATTTAAATTTAAATATTACTTTAAAACAAAATAAAATGTTTTGAATAGTATTCCTTGACAAATACTTTATACTATAATTACATTAAGATTTACTGTAATTTAACGCATTATTTAACACTTGTTTTAATCAACAAATTAGACTTTTCTAGTTAAACGCAACTTAATTCTTAATGTGTATAAAATGAATATAACTTTTAAACTATATTTTATGGAGAGAAAGGAAATGTTGTAATGAGATGTGAAATGATAACTGATAATAGGTTTAAGTGAAATCATTGAAGTGATGTCTAATCACTGAATTGGCTGTAAATGAGTGGAGCATTGAGTGATGGAGTGATGAGTCGTGGATGTGATGAGTGGTGTGTTTGTGGACTCAATGGATGTAATGATAGGTCACGACTGGTTGAGAGCGGAAACCGCGTTCTCGTTAGTCTTTATTGCCATTCAGACCAGCAGTTAATTAGGGATTTCTGTACCTTTTTGGTGGACTATTGTGTCAATAGTATGGGCCGAACGGCTACTGGTGCGCCCGTAATGAGCGCAACCGTCCAGACGTACCGTTCCGTTGCAAATGAGCACATCTGAGCCGTGTTTGGACTGAAGGCCTAATTGTTTTGTTGCAATTTGTGTAACATTTAGTGTAATTTTCTCTCATTTCATCTCTCAATTACTTTTATTGTGGTCTCTATTTGATTGCAGTGAACAACTAATACCAGTGCCCATGTAATGCCTATACTACTACCGATTCCCTTAATTAGTTGTTAGAGTTACAGCACTCCAGAGATATTGTTTAAATCTTAAGACCAATTTTCTATTGTATGTCATGTCAAAAGACTTTATATTACATCCCAATGCCTACTGATTTAATTACGGAGTTTAACATTCGGCTTAATAGAGTCGACCCGATGTTTGATTAAAATTTTTATTGATTTTATGTCTCCTTTTATGTGACGACCCTTTCATAACAGTAAACATATACTGGATTACAGGCAAAGGCAGTCCAAAGCACACATCAAATTAAGGTTATCATCCATAGGCAAACCCAATACCAGTTATATTATTATTGTTACTATTGTTTGCCCGGGTTATTATTATTAGTTTTTGAATGAATGCTAAATTCATGTGAGTCTCAAAATGACATACATTTCGGTGACAACTTTAATTGAGTTACTTTTGTGACTCGCTTTCAATTAGCAGTTTATGTAAATGTTATACAAAGCATACAAATTGATAGCATTTTTGGACTCACGAGTCAAACGTTAATTTCACTATTTTCCTAATTATTAATTATTCCCAAAGAAGTTTGAGGCAAAAAATGACAAAATCAATATAATTTGTTTACACAAAAACGTTTCATTTAATCAGTGCTTTTTATTAAGGCTATAATATAATAAAATGTCATTTTTATACGTCTCTTTCAATAAATAAAAATTTTCGCATTTAATAACTAAATGTTTTGTTTTATATTAATGATAAGTCTCTTTAATTGAACGAGTTTTTGCACTAATTAGCTAATAAAACTAAAAATTAAAAACTATTGCATAATTTGTGCTACACTTAATTAGATATTTTAGCATAAGCATATAATTTCTAATTAAAATGAACAAATATTGTACCATACTAAAATCACACAATTAATGTATACTAAAAGTTTACAATTTTTACAAGTTTTACAATTTGTACAAGTTTAAAAGTTTACAATTTTTACAAGTTTTACAATTTGTACAAGTTTAAAAGTTTACAAGTTTGTTTCTAATCATAGAAATTGTAAAAATATAGTTACAAATAATAATAACTGACCGCAAGAATAAATATAAAACTCGTATTAATAGTGATATCTATTTGTTGTTATGACTGGAAGCTAAATGAATGTGGAAATTGTTTTACAGCACTTCCATGTATTGATTAAATGCAATCAATTTCCTTGTCATCCGTTGGGTCTTCCAGTGGTAGGCCTGACGCGTGCGGTTGTAATGATAACCCGACATTTATTTTCACGGCGTTCCTGTTCCCCAAATGTGTCGAGACTTCAAAACTTTGTGTTGAAAACAGTTTTGTGGTGAGGATTCAATCGCTTTACAAATCAAACTCATATTTCCACCAAAATCTGCCGGAAGACGATATTCATGAATATTCTTGTGTTACGTAATATCCATCCGTTGGTTGTGTTTTACAGTATAATAGTTGACAAAAAATATCACTTTAAATGAATTCCGAGTGTTTTTCACATCAATTCCGGCATTCATTTCATTATCAAAAGTACGAGACTTTCCTAAAATTGATATATTATTTGTAGAAATTATTTTTGTGCAAATGATATACGAATTCATATTTATAGAGCTTTTTATTGAAATTATAAGATAATTATAATAAATGTCATATAAAATGGAAAAATTATTTCTAACGTATAATAATGATCTTTTATAGAATTTAATTTACCAGTATTTTGATATAAAAAACCGCAAAAATAATTAAAACTCAATATTAATCACAAGCTAGATAAATAAGTTTCTAAATTAGGATAAATTTATTCTGAAAAACAGACATTTTTGCAATTAAGTTAATATAATATAATAGTTGAGTATAAAAAGTAATTAACATTTTGATGGATTCGCGAGTTTATGACTTAATTTTAGTGCTGAATAGAAGTTTTTATTTTAATTATGCGATAATAGAAATGTTTGAAAGAAAATAATTAAAAACTGATAACTTGTCATTTGAATTGGATATGAAATATATATAAATAGAGGAGAGGGTATGCAAGAGATGTGTAAAAAATAATGGATAGAAATAAGAGGACTGACAGCTCGAGAAATACGAGAAATACATTAATTGGGAGAAAACGAGTGGAAAGAGAAGAGAAGAGAAGAGAGAGAGAGAGAGAGAGAGAGAGAGAGAGAGAGATGATTCCCCTGGAGGTACAGCAAACTAACTCTAACTCAAACCAATTCTACTAACAATAAACTATTGAAACAATTTTCATAAAGCCTTTGGCACAAAATATTTGAACAACTATTTTATATAATATAATATAATACTATTCATACAAATCCTTATGACTTATACCTCTGTCTCTCCTCCTTTTTACTCGTTTAACTGATTTTGCATTTAATTTTCAATACTATAATATAAACCAAAATTAAATTTCATTTTCAAACTCAATGTCAGCTCTAATTTAAAGAGTGACTCATTTCTGTCTCTCTTCTCTCTCTCTCTCTCCTCATCTCATATCACATCGATGTGTTGTCCTAATTCAGTAACAACCGATCCCAACACTACAACCAAACTACCAGTGCTGCCAAATCGGTTCAATTTCAATGAATGCAATCCACAGCAAAGTGAAGCCAATTCTCTGTAAACATATTCAACATTCTCTCAATATTTTTATTACTTTCTCTCCGTTTATTTTTTCGTTTAATTTATATTCAAAATAATACGAATTTTCTTATGAAATGCATGATTGCATAGGATTTACACCGAAAACCTTAGCCATAAATAATGAGAACAGTTTTATTTGGAAAATAATTGTCTGTTTTTATTAAGAATTATATGAATTCAAATGTAGACATTAGACATCCTATTGAGATATAAACGTGAAAATTAAGTCAATCATAAGGAGTGGGAGAAAACCTACTGACCCCTTGTGCACAGTTAGACATTCTGTGAATTACGGATATTCTTAATTATAAGACTTTTGCAAACTCTTAGTTCATTATAAAAGTATAGCTCGACTTAATTAATAAAAGTTTCCAAAAACTCAAATTGAGTTTATCAATAATGCAAATCATAACAAAATACAATACATTCATTAATATGATTTTTATTTTCATGATATTTATAATTATGTGTCCTCAGGCTGTTTGCTTAATATACATACTATTAGCAATTATGTTATTAGATTTTTAATTTTTCAAATATTTTCTATTTTAATACTCTATTATTCTACAGTACACTAGCACTTACAATTCAATGGTTAATATCCGATAAAATTAGTTATGCTTTTGGTTTGTAAAAAATTATTAAAGTTAAAAATAACTTTTATACTAAACTCTATATGTAAACCTATAAATTCATTAAATCATCTACAATTTAAGTTATTACAACAAATTCATATTTTAGATTAAAGAGATTTATTATTTTTATAAACTTTTCAGAAAAATAAATAAATAGCATTTGTTTTTCCAGAATCTATCATAAATTATAATTCATAATGTATCATTAGAAGTACTGCAAACAAATTTGTTTTGTAAATTTAATTAAATCAGTGAATATAATTAGATAGATTAAATCATACTATAGATGAGACAGACCAGAATCTATCATAAATTATAATTCATAATGTATCATTAGAAGTACTGCAAACAAATTTGTTTTGTAAATTTAATTAAATCAGTGATTATTATTAGATAGATTAAATCATACTATAGATGAGACAGGTAAATATATTTGTCATATTATTCAACAACTATTACCACAATTTTTTATAAGAGCACTAAATTAGGAAACAATTGAAGTCAACAAACACTAGTGAAGAGTGTAATCAAACGATTAATGAAAAGTATCAAAATTATTATTGCTTTCAATTGTACAGTAATAATATGGTCGCAAAACTTGTTATAAGTATTTCAGAGCCAAAAACCCAATCATTTTTTCCATTGCTTTCGATATATTAAATGTAATGAAAGCCAAAGTAAATATCAAATTAACTTTTTCTTTGAGTTTGTTTTCAAGAATCCAATGACTTTCCAAATGATTAAGTTTTGTATTTTCGTTAAACAAACTTATAATTAAGACTATATGTAAGTACTGTATATAATCAGTTTGAAATCAAAGTAAACTCTATTGCATTATTTTATATCGCTTATCGATTTTGAAAACATCTCAATCCTAATGAGAGTAACCATTAGTTTAATTATTTTTGCCAACACTTAACCATTTGAAGTGAGCTTTACTTCCAAATTAACAAAACAATGCTAACAATACTCTCGTATTACAGTCAATGCCTCCAATGCCTTACGACAACTAATTCTTGACATTGTATTCAATATTTATTATTAGACTTTTATATCACACATTTGGTCTAATCAAATTAATTGTCATGGCTCACCAATACACTAACCAGATATTTGCCAGATTACTGTTAATGCAAAAAAATCAATTATACTTAAAACATTTATAGTATAATTGAATTGTTTTCATCCAATTTTTCTAGTTATTATATACTTTAAATATTATGATAGTACTGTATACTGTAAAATAACAATAATAATGACAAGTATGTCTAAAAATTTATTAAATTTTCATTTTCAATTATATTCTCTGCTTTAATATTAAATCTTTATTATCTTATACTTTGTAGTAATTGAAAGTATATATTAAGAGATTGAATCTTGTTGTATATTAGCTTTATCTAATGTTCTTTAATATGAAAACATTTTAATGTGATTATAAAATAATATCCATAATAGAAATTTTTAAATTAAAATAAAGATTAATGATTTTTTGGGCTTGAATTTAATTTAATATTAAAACTCTCTGATATTAGACAAAATACATTTATAAATAACTTTCCAAATGTAAATTAAATTATGCAAATGTGATTTGTTTTTATTGAAAATTGATGGAAAGTTGTAAAATTCTGTTCACAATCTTTTAATGAGATATAAAGTTATTTTTGTGAATATGTTTGAATTGATGGAAATTATTGTATTGGTTTTTAGATGCCTTTTAGGATTAAATAATATTAGATTTTGGTTCCCAAACACGACATAATTGTCATGGCTCACCAATACACTAACCAGATATTTGCCAGATTACTGTTAATGCAAAAAAATCAATTATACTTAAAACATTTATAGTATAATTGAATTGTTTTCATCCAATTTTTCTAGTTATTTTATACTTTAAATATTATGATAGTACTGTATACTGTAAAATAACAATAATAATGACAAGTATGTCTAAAAATTTATTAAATTTTGATTTTCAATTATATTCTCTGCTTTAATATTAAATCTTTATTATCTTATACTTTGTAGTAATTGAAAGTATATATTAAGAGATTGAATCTTGTGGTATATTAGCTTTATCTAATGTTCTTTAATATGAAAACATTTTAATGTGATTATAAAATAATATCCATAATAGAAATTTTAAAATTAAAATAAAGATTAATGATTTTTTGAGCTTGAATTTAATTTAATATTAAAACTCTGATATTAGACAAATTACATTTATAAATAACTTTCCAAATGTAAATTAAATTTTAAAATAAAATTATGCAAATGTGATTTGTTTTTATTGAAAGTTGTAAAATTATGTTCACAATCTTTTAATGAGATATAAAGTTATTTTTGTGAATATGTTTGAATTGATGGAAATTATTGTATTGGTTTTTAGATGCCTTTTAGGATTAAATAATATTAGATTTTGGTTCCCAAACACGACTTTCATTTCCTGTATTGATGTCTCATTGTGTGTCTGTGCCATACCTCCAGTCCCACACAAAGGACTTTATATTAAAAAGGCATTCGACGGCCAATATGTCACAATCAATGCAATCTCATTGAATACAAGAATGTGTTGAATAACACAAACCTCAGTTAATTTCCTCCCTGTGCTCTACACCACTAAATCACAACATCTCTACTAAAATAACTCAAACATATTTAACAAATACTATACAATTCTTCATCGGCTAAACCTTCCTTTAAGTTATTATAAGTTTAATATTGTAGTAACATGGTAACATAACTTTGTTTTCTTAAGATGTTATGTTTAAAAGTGCCCATGTCACTTTTTGTTCAATTCAGTCACAAATATAGAATCCAATTTTATATATATTGTAAATAATTTGAATTGTGTTTTAAAATTGCCAAAATATTCTTAATCAAATATCATATTATAGTGAACTTCATAATTCACCTTACAATGTTAAATATATTGATCTATATTGTATCAATATTAAGAGTTAACAAGTCAGAATTTTGTAACCTCTCTCTCTCTCTCTCTCTCTCTAAAAATTACCAGAGGTCACAGGACAATATAAATTACATATTCTGACTCAACATTGAATGGACGTTCACATACAATCAAAAAATCCCGATTGCCAGTTAGCCAATTCTGTATTGTATTATGNTCTCGCTCTCTCTCTCTCTCGCTCTCTCTCTCTCGCTCTCTCTCTCTCTCTCTCGACGATTATAAGGTTTGATGTCTTATTTACAAGACTTGAAAGCCGGGATAAAACCGATTTACAGATTGATTGTAAAGCGTTGGTTGAGGACTAAGTGGCGCTCAAATGGACGACATATTCGCCACATATTTCAAAGGCTCCACTGTTTTGGCAAACCTTTAGATATAAGACCATAACTGCACTCCAGAAGTCTTATTGCAATTCATTTTTTGATCAAATACTTGCAGCTGTTATTGAGTTAAAGTAATAAAAGTTTTCCAGTTATATAACTCGAGTCCCCCTTTCAGTGCCTTTTAATGTTTTAGTGACGTATCCATACATTCATATCATATCAATAAAACATATTTATAAACAGATTTGTTTGACAACACATTTGATTTGATCCTCAAAAAGGTTAATATAATGTTCAAGCTATAGATTTTTGTAATTAAAAAAGTTGAATAATTATTTGATAAATGATTTTATGGTGAATTTGCAATTGTCCGCCACTTTTGACTTATATTAGACGTGCGATTAGTATTTGTATTACATTTTATACAATATATTGTATTGTTTGGCATAGAGTTGTTATATTCTTGATATTATATAATGTAATATATTTGAAACTAAACTAAACGTCACACAAGTGCTACAAATTATGATTTCCAGACCCTTTAATAGCCGCTCATTATTCTCTATACAACAAGTCTTTTACTTCTAATCTTTGATTTCATATTAAAAATAATTCGTGTGTAAAGACATTAAACTTATAGCGAAATTAAATTTTTAATCATTTCATTTTCAAATACTTAAGCGCGACATACGTTTTCTAATTTAATATAATATTGTATAATATGTTATAAATTACTTCATATATAAAGCGCTCAAAATTTAGACTGTTTTTTGTTTTCAATTCAATTATTTATAGAATTACTTCATTCGTAAGATTCAGAGGATTATATCATTCATGAAAATGCTATTAAAATTAAATTTGTTTTCCCATTCTTTATGTTTCCTACAATTACTGTACAGTCTGCCACTTATAAAATTTAATCAAAACTATACTTTAGTTATAAAAACTTATATTAAAATTTATTATTTTTGTGAAAACAATATTAAATACTTAATTAACTCTGAACTCTAAACTAAACTTTCATACTTAGGATTTTATTACAATTTATGTATTAATTAAAATGTTTTGACTTCAATATAGCAAGTTTAACTACAAACATTTTTAGTATATTTAATGTTTGAAATTAAATAATGTTTCATAAATAGCTGTATGTAAAAACATTTTAGCTTACAGTTAAATTGTATAAAGAATATAATATAATATCAATATATTTATACATACAACATATTCAGTAGAATCTATCTTGACGATTCGTGAGTAGATAATAAAGACATTTTTAAAGTTGACGTATTTGCAATATTTTTATCCTGGAACACCTAATAAACTTTATTTCTATATAAACATAAGAATATTATTATATTATAATATAAATACAATACCATTGATTGCAATATATTATGACATTTCTTTAAAAATAGGATTATAATGAACTAAGTTTTGGTTCAAAAGAGTTGCGGTAATAAACAAGTGAAATCATATAAAACAATCCCAATTAATAACAAGTATTTTATTTGCAACCGTTATTTCTCATAAGTCATTAGCCTTTATCACAAAACCAATCATTTTATGCCATAACTAATGAGATTTTTGTTTTCTTATTATTTACTTCTTTGTCTATAACTCACAATATCTTTCTGATAGAGAAATACATGGATTTGTACCAAAAAATATGGGACCGTTAATAACCCGCACAAACCACAAGTTACTGTAAATATATTGTGTATGGACTGCATATATGTGGTAACATTGGTAATCTAGAGTCCAAATGGGTTTTGGGATAAAATTAACGGATAAAAGTCGGATAATTTCAGGCGTTTTGCAGATCTATTGGGAAATAAGTGTATGAATAGAGCAACTCATATGTGCCCTCTATTTATGTACTTATCGTTTGTCATGAATCGCAATCTCTTACAATCTATAGCACAACCATTAAAGTAACCCTTAAGGAAATGTAGCTTTTCTTTAACCTTATTCTTCGATGCAATTGAGACAATCTCGGCGTTTAAGTCAAGAATTTGACCAAAAATCAGTTATAAGTGGTTTCTCACTCAATACCACTTATATTTTACCCAGACCACTTATATTTTGCTATATTTTCATATTTGAATTGCAATTTCTATATGTTATGTTTTACACACATTAGTATATTAAGTACGGTATAAGAATTTAAATTTTAAAATATTTTTAATGTAGTATTAAAATGTAGTAGCTAGCAACATTAATAATTTGTTTATAACTCAAAATAAATTCTAATACACATTACAAAAATACAGAATAATTTATTGAACAAAACATTATTAAATCCTGAATTATATCTTAAAATAATTTGTTTACAAAACTCAAGATTTTTGTTATTATCATCTCAAATATCAAATCCATATTGAATTGTGACAAATATAAGAGAGTACTTAATAACATCTAACTATACATTACTTTGTGAAACCAAATACAATAAAAGTGGTTATTTGTGTCGAAAGCCCAACGGATTAATTAAGTTTTGTTTTGCTCACAAAAATTA
>CAJPVJ010000493.1:0-24207 GCA_905397405.1 Oppiella nova
ATATACCATCGTATTCTCCATTAAAATCTCTATTGAATTGATATATCACATGTCCATATTTATAACGGAAACAATTCACGATAAAAGTGGTCACTGCGGCCGAACCCGAGGTCACCGGACAATATAAATAAGATATTCGGACTCATCGTTAAAAGTTCTATAAGAATGAGTCATAATATCATAATTAAATCAACATTCATTCAATGTGATGAGTGTATCATAAAGTGCCCGTGCTTTCCGTATACAACATATTTGCTAGTGAGCACTTGTAGCTCATGACTAGTTCTATAAGAATGAGTCATAATATCATAATTAAATCAACATTCATTCAATGTGATGAGTGTACCATAAAGTGCCCGTGCTTTCCGTATACAACATATTTGCTAGTGAGCACTTGTAGCTCATGACTGGATATGTTGTTAACCAAACTGAAATGTTTATTTAATATTGCAATTCTGTTACATTTTATTCAAATTATATTCAATTTATTTACAAATTTTATTTTGTTTGTAAATAATTTTATACAATATTTAGTAACTATTTCTAATAGATTTACGTTTAGACTGTCGGTGCGAGGGTGAGGCCGACCTCTTTGCCATATGGTTTTGGTGCAGATGAGGAACGGTATTCGTTTGGTGCAGGTTTGGTACGGAAGCCCATGAATTCATACCATTGGATGTGTTCATCACAGGTCTTATATCAGACGGCTTCTGGTGGTGAATGTGTGGAGTAATGGGTTGTGAAAGCGGTGGACAGTTGTTATATTCTGGTGATGGCGGCGGTGCCGCTGGTGTCGTACGAGTTGTTTGGGTTATACGCGGGTGCGATGTGTCTAACCGTATAAATTAGGTATCATTTTTGAATGATAAGTGTTTATAATAGGTATACCTATTCCCGTCTACTATACCTATTTGGCTACTAATTGAATCCATTGTGTAATCAATAAATATATTACTGTTTCGTGTTTTATAACACATTTATAAATTATTTAACAAATTAATCATTTATAAAATGCTTTCACAAACTAATTATTGACGGAAAAGGAAGTCTATTGTAATGTGAGTTGAATATAAGAAATTATAATAAGTATAATAAGTCACTAACCAATGATTCACACCTGAGATGTAAAATAATTGGTGCCAAAAATGTTAGAATTGAATGGTTAACAAGTTAACTTTTTAAATTTTAAACTATAAATAGTTTTAGTAAGAAACCTTTTACCTAAATGATTATTACAAATAAAAGTTATTCAATAGGAATAATACAAAGTGTTTATTTTTAAAAATTACATTCATGCATAAATATTAAATATTACAATTGCAATTCTTAAATAGCTTATTATTATTAAATATTTTAATAACATGTCACACAAATACATATATTAAGAATTTAAAACTATCTAAAAAACTTAAAAATAGTTGCCCTATCATAGAGCCTTTTCACAATAACCCAGTACAAAATGCTTTCATTTACAAATTATTCTTATAATACAAAAAGTTAGCTGAAAATATTTGACACATTATTCTTACACTACAAGAGTCTGTCCATCAATACGTTCACACATTTTGCAAAACTTTCGGTTTACGACATTCATGCGACACTTGCCATCAAATGGACACTTATAGCCCACGGATGTAATCACCGATACCTTGACAGCGGTCGGGTATGACATACCATTTCCATTGATAATAGGACTGTCATCACCATTGGACTGATCCATCATTTCCGTAATGCAATTGTTTGGGGAATAGTTACTAATATGCATATCATTTGCAATTAGCTTATTATCAGTGTTTATAACGTGTGATAATCCGTTTGTGAAATTAATTGAGGGGCTGATAGGGGCTATCGACGCAAAATTACGGTTCCCTTCATTGAAACTGTGCGTTAGAGCACCGGGTGGTGTAGCGAGTCCTTTGTTAATATCACTGATCTGTCGGCACCGGCGGTTCTCCTCTATCTTATGTCTGCGGATCTCCTTTTCCTCATCATTCAGAATCCATTCCTAATAAGAAATAAACAAATAATTTGTAAATTAAATCAATTACTCAATGAATGCATGAATTGAATACTTGTTTCATTCCGACGGCGTAACACTTCCGGAGCCGACATCTGCGGCAAAACTTTCTGGTCTTGACGTCGACTTTGCATTTCTCGTCAAACGGACACTTGTAGTCCTGTTCACAGGAATTCAAATGCAAATTCTGTTAAAGAATATTCTTTACGTTTAAAGTTATGTATAATTTTTACATTAATTTTGGAGGCATTCCGTCGGAAAAACGCTTTGCAGGACTCGCATGTAATGGCACAGAAATTATAGCCTAGATAAATAAACAAATCGTTTTAATAAGTTTATAATTGCACTAAACAAAATATTGGATAAGGTTCTTGATACGAAATTTCAATACACTTTAAGTTAAATATTTGTTGTAAATTAAATAATTTTTTACTGATTCATAATCAATGCACTAAACTAGCGATATGCGACTCATTTAAATCTCACAGTATATCACAGTTTTTAATATTACATAACAACTCAAGGAACTGTAGCCATATGTCACTAACCAGGTTCTCTATATACTGTTTGCACTTATGTTTTTTTGCACTATTAGTTCTTATCCAATGATAATTTAAAAACTTTTTAGATAAGAGAAATATCGCTAAATATAATAAAATGTTGAAAAATACATACCGATAGCCTTTTCGCCACAAACTGAACATATTTTCATAAACTTTTTTGATTGCAGTTTCGATTCTGTGTTAAATGACAAAAAAAAAGTGAACAAAAATTAGACACATTTTTTCATTGATAGTTCATTTTATGTTGCGATTATATCTATGAGAAACAGACTTCGAGTTCAGTGCAACTAAACCGGCAGATACTATGCATATACTATACATACACACTGTCATGTATGTGCCAGGTACAAACTCCAGCTCCTTCCCGGCCTATATCTTATAATTTTATATATTTATTTAATCACATGCATTGTTAAAATTATGTTGAATTGTATTATCATTTCCATCAATGAGTGCAATATTTTGTCACTCAATTATAGAGTAGATTTAAAAACTATTTTCCATTCATTTCATAACTTATGGACTCATAATAGTAATCATAATCTGATTTTTATGTATGAATTTACTCACCATTGGATGAGTTATTCTCGAAGACTTCGACCAAACAGTCGTTTTTCTCCATATTTGCCACTTCTGTCGACTCCATGGATGACTCCATCGACTCCATGGGCTTCGACTTCTTATCGGTCGACCTTTCCTTAGACTTACGATTCTCTTCGATCTTATTCTTCCGGATCTCCTTCTCCTCATCGTTTAGTATCCACTCCTTTATCGGACAAAAATAATCATTAAAATCCGTACAAAAACATCATAAAAGTCACAACAAGTCGTAAAACTATTACAACATTTACTCACTTTTTTCATACCAACGGTGAAACACTTCCGGAGCCGACATTTTTTGCAGAACTTTCGGGTCATGACATTAATATCACAGTTGTCGCCGAAACGGCACTTAAACTTCTGGTCATCAAAATTGCGGTACAATTAGCATATATTTTGCATAAAATTATATCTTTTGTATTAGTCTTTTAGCTTACATTCACTTTGAAGGCATTCCTCCGGAAGAATGCTTTACACGATTGACACGAAAGGGCACAGAAGTTATAGCCTAAGACATGGATGAGATAATCATAAGTATTACACAGACACAAATCAACTCAATATTGTAGCTAGCAAAAGTTTTCTATGCGTTTGTAAAATCATCTAACACATATTTTACAAGTTTAATAAGTTTTTAATGAAAATTGTTATCCAGGAAAGTAGTTTGAAATCACATACCGATTGCATTTTCGCCACAAATGGAGCAGATTTTAGTCAATTTGTTTGACATATTTTTCATTGACGCGAAACTTATTGAAACCAAGTTTTGCCACCAAATAAGAGCTCCTTTTTTAGTGGGATTACAAAAAATAGCGGATAATATGCGATAATAAAGAGATCCGATTATATCCAATGGAAACCGTACTTATTATTTAATAATTCAATTTTGAGTACTTTTAATCTCAGTATGTATTAATAGGTTTTATTATTTAACACATATTTTCTGTACGTTTACACCGTAATGAATGAATAAATTATTACAAAATATTATTATTAATACTATTATTTGCTGAATAATATGTTAAGTAATATACACGCATAGGAAGAAAAAGTTAAATGCAACAAAATATGTGCACTATTTGTATGCAGAGTTTTCAATGGACTGAATGCCTCGTTATCTGTACTGTTGTGTGAGATGTGAAACAAGTTTCCAAACCTGGCATTCACTCAATGCTATAAAACCATTGACTTGAATGTGTGGATACTTTTCTGTACACACGTATACACACTCTCTATGTGTAATGCATTACTAATGCACTAAAAGTACTTGTAGTCAAAAATGTACTTGCGAGCACTTATATTTTACTTATACCGCACTGCACATTGCCATGTACTGTATGCTGTAACTTTTATTCATGATTTACTATATGCTAGCATACTGGATTCATTAGTTAGTACATAAAGTATCTGGCACTAAAATATCTGACCTTACATAATGCCCACCCCTCCCTGGATACTTTTTTATACCAGCTGCACTGAATGTTGTTTTTGTGTCTGATTGAACATAGATTGAAACTCAAGTGAGTCGGCGAATGTGCAAGGTCACCCGTTGCATTATGGTACAGTAGAAATTCATCTACAAATGTTGATTACAATTAAGTGCATTTAGTTTGTTATATTGAGTTATAGTTAGTTTGACACAAAATGCAGGTATTTTGTAAATAAGACTTTTTAATGAGACATATTTAGGTATAAAATACAAAATTGATGGTTATTTTTAAAAGTGCAATTTAATTATGCACTTTGCAAGCGCATACATGCCCGTATATTTAATCATTAGATCGTGTATTAAGTCATTCGTACTTATAATATGTACTAAAAACTTAGAAAAATCGTATGAAAATATATATTATGTTATATAGGTATATATCATAGTATAAAGTGCAGTACGGTATGGTACGTTCATAATATAAATAAAATAGTAATATTATTTTGTGATAATTTACAAAATATATTGAATTTAGTACATTTGTACATTTTGTACAATTTTATTCAATAAGTCACAAATGTTTATGAAAATATATAACATTAATTCGTTACACATTTATTACAAACATTTATTACAATGAACTACATTTTTAATAATGCACTAAAATATACCGTATACTATAGTATAACATAATTATTATTTTGTATTTATAATCAGATGTGACATATTAAATTAAAATGTTCTGTTAATTTTCATAACAATTTCATATGTATGAAAATAGTCAGGGTCATTAATTGATCAAATATAAAACATAGATATGAAAAATAAAATCAAATAAAATATAAAAACCCGTATAACAAATGTTAAATTGTATGTAATGTACTAAACTAAACAAACAAAACATTTTATATTTTTCAAACATTATTTTACTGTATTTACATTTAATTTAATATAACCGTGTTTTATTATTTTCTAGAAATATAAATAATATTTTCAATAAATAATTAATTCTTTAAAAATTTATTGTATAAAAATCATTTAAATTACAAAACTACATAATACCAAAAGTATAGTAGAAATAATTATATAATATATTTTATTTGAATAAATGTCAATAATTTTCCTTAAAGTTTATAAATATCAAGGGATTTTTATTTGTTAAATGTGTAAACTTTAGCTTATATCGTATATTTTGCACTTGGTAACAATCTGGACATCCATGTCCCTCTATTACATATAAAGAAAAATAAATCTAAGTTTGAGAAACACTATGTCAAAGCAAAATAATGTTTTGTAGTGTAAGTTGTATGATAAAATGTCCCAGTAAAATTAATTAGTGCAAACTTTGTCCATTAAGGGAAATGTTTTCAAAAATTGATTCAAACCTTAAATAAAATTCTACAAAATTAATCTATCTAATGATTTATTAAAAATATTATAAATAAAACTTTACGATAAGGAAATACTCTTATTTGTGAACATTTCTACGTAAAATAAGATAGATTCAAACCTTAAATAAAATTTTACAAAATTAATAATCTATCTAATGATTTATTAAAAATATTATAAATAAAACTTTACGATAAGGAAATACTCTTATTTGTGAACATTTTTACGTAAAATAAGATCTGTTCCTAATAATCGTGTCTTATAATTATAATACTGTATAGTAAACATAGTGTACTCAAGCTATAAAATATTTAACACAAACTCAATATCTATTACCCTGGTGAAGATCTCAGTGTAGATCGAAAACGTTTCGGTTAATCTATTATTGTTTGCTACCCTTTCGCTGATTAACAAAATAAGTAATTGAAACAACAAATTTAATGATTATTAAAATTTAAATAAAGTTTATAAATTTGGAGGTATGTCGAGAATCTCCTTGAGTAGTGGTCCACATAATTCTGGCTTAACTTCTCTGAAGTTTTGTTTATACAATTCATTCAATGTTTGCAAGTCTTGTAGCATATCTGAAATCTTTGTGAATTTGTTCTCGCATTCAGAGCCATATTTCATACGTAAATACTTTTGAAGCAAATAGAGATATAACTGTTGCTGGAGCCTATTATAATTTAAACATTGTTATTAAATTACTTAATTACTTCGTTATTATCAATTACTTACTCGATCATATCCTTGTGAATAATGTTAGGTCTCTCCGGATTGAATAGTATAACGGGTATTAACTGTGAGAAATAAACATAAAATATTTCACAATTAATCTACCTGTATAATTTTTAAAAACTATAATAATACCAATCCGAGTATATGTAAATCGGAGTCAAATTCCTTTGCGAATGTGTTCAAGTAGTACTTTAAAATAGCCAGGAAGTTATGCTTAAACCCATTAAAAGAATTCAATTCTAACTTGCACAATAAATTATTGTCCTATGTTTATAAACAATGCAATTACTAGAAATCTAGAAATTGTAAAAATGTATATGTCAAGTTATACCCCTTTGAAAATCCAACTCCCGGTTTTATGGTTAAAACCTAAACCCGCTTTTATTAGCTCCAGTTCAAAGCAATTATACTTGACCACGGCTATTTGGTCATTCAATGATAGACTTTGAAAGGCACCCAGATTCATTATTGTGGTGACCAGTTCCTGGAGGTTTATGTCAAACTTCTGGGCAGAACTTTCCATGAGCTTATTGTGGCTAATGGATATGGTATACATGGGCTCATCCATTGAATTCATAACTAGCATACGATTTTCCATAATTCGTTTGAACAAGGGTAGATTAAACAATTCGTGCAAACGTTTGCATTCATATTGGTTAAAGTAGTTTAAATCATTGAGTTTATCAATTGTGTTATTGATGATCATTTTGATAGCCATTTCACATTCATTACTTTTTTCATAATTTTCATTTAAATTACCGGTGCTATGAATATCACTATTATATAAATCTAAGGAAAGTATTTCACTATTTGTCTCATAGATACTTGAAGTTAGTGGTCTATCCGTGATTTGAACACTACCTAATTCCTCAATTTTTACATTACTTACATAATTAGTGTCCTCTATTAGAACTGTATCTATAAATTTTGAATAATTATTTATTTCATTTATAATATCTGACACAATATTAACTGCTTTGTCTGAAGGCATATTAACATCATTTGTATCGAAATTTTCGATTGTCTCGACATAATCAGTGATCTCTTCAGAGTGCATGACATTTAATAAAGTATCAGTTTCTTGAGCATCGATATCAGGTAATGTCGAAAATGTTGAGCCATTACTTGCTTTCCTCTTATCTCCAAACCTCTTGATTTTGTTCTCTTCTATTTGTCGTCTTCTTGACTCCTTTTCCTCGTCATTGAGTATCCATTCCTTCGCATCCAATCATAAATCAAAATAATTGTTATATTTATTACAAACTGATTGTTTTCTCACCTTTTTCATGCCGACCGCAAAGCACTTCCTTAACCGACATTTCTTACATAATCTTCGGGTCTTTTCGTCAATCAAACAGTTATTATTGAATCTACACTTGTATTTCTGGCCACAGTTTTAGATAATAGTAGTTATATATAAATAATATCATATTATTGATTCATTTCTTACCTCATACTTGAAGGCATTTCGCCTGAAGAATGCTTTACATGATTGACAAGATATGGCACAGAAGTTGTAGCCTGGTATATTGAAAATAAATATTAAGTTACAGTTGAAAACCTTGTTATAAGTATGGTTTGATGTATAATTAAAATAAGTTATTTAGGTATAATAATAACATACCTTTAGCCAACTCNGAAGAATGCTTTACATGATTGACAAGATATGGCACAGAAGTTGTAGCCTGGTATATTGAAAATAAATATTAAGTTACAGTTGAAAACCTTGTTATAAGTATGGTTTGATGTATAATTAAAATAAGTTATTTAAGTATAATAATAACATACCTTTAGCCAACTCGCCACAAACTGTACATTTTCTAAAATTTTTAGACATAAGTGACCAGGTTTAAAGTTGTTGATTTAATTAATAAACATTAAAAATTATAGTTGCTCAGTATTATTATTTAATAAATAGAATTATTACATTACACTAAAAATTGTACATCAAAATAATAGTACACTGAATTATACTGTAGAGTAATTTAGTAAGAATTATCATATTTTGTTATATGACTGCAATAGTGAACTTTTTGTTATCACTTGTATTTTGAAACCTTAGACATAATAATAACTATTATATTAAATCTAATCACAAAGTTGTGTGTAAATAATAAATTAATTAATCTATTGGACAAATCGATGAAAACTTATATAAGTAATGTAATTATATATAGTTATAAAAATATTATACCGTACTTATAAAAGTAATACATAAGAACTTACTTGTTGGTAAAACATTAAAGTTTTTTTGGATAAAATAAAAATTATTTAAATTAAATAATTTATTTAAATATAAAATATGAATTAAATTATACAGTATATCATTTACAAAAGTATATATTTAATTTATTTATGTTTGATATGATTTGATGGTAAGTCGAGAATCTCCTTGAGCAGTGGTCCACACAATTCTGGCTTAACTTCTCTGAAGTTTTGTTTATGCAATTCATTCAATGTTTTCAAGTCTTGCAGCATATCTGAAATCTTGGTAAATTTTTTCTCGCATTCAGAGCCATATTTCATACGTAAATACTTTTGAAGCAAATACAGATATAACTGCTGGTGAAGCCTATTATAATTTAAATTTTGTTACTAAATTATAATACTTCGTTATTATCAATTACTTACTCGATCATATCCTTGTGAATAATGTTTGGTCTCTCCGGATTGAATAGTATAACGGGTATTAACTGTGAGAAATAAACATAAAATATTTCACAATTAATATACTTGTATAATTTTTAAAAACTATAATAATACCAATCCGAGTATATGTAAATCGGAGTCAAATTCCTTTGCAATTGTGTTCAAGTAGTACTTGAAAAGAGCCTGGAAGCTATACTTAAATCCATCAAGTGAATTCAATTCTATCTTGCACAATAAATTATTGTCCTATGTTCATTTGCAAGGAGACATTGTTTATAAACAATGCAATTACTAGAAATCTAGAAATTGTAAAAATGTATATGTAAAGTTATACCCCTTTGAAAATCCAACTTCCGGTTTTATGGTTAAAACCTAAACCTGCTTTTAATAAGTCCAGCTCAATGCAATTATACTTGACCATGGCTATTTGGTCATTCAATGATAGACTTTGAAAGGCACCCAGATTCATTATTGTGATGACCAGTTCCTGGAGGTTTACGTCAAACGTCTGGGCAGACCTTTCCATGAACTTATCGGGACTAATGGATATGGTATACATGGGCTCATCCATTGAATTCATAACTAGCATATGATTGTCCATAATTTGTTTGAACCAGGGTAGATTAAACAATTCGTGCAAACGTTTGCATTCATATTGGTTAAAGTAGTTTAAATCATTGAGTTTATCAATTGTGTTATTGGTGATCATTTTGATAGCCATTTCACATTCATTAATTTTTTCGTAATTTTCTTTTACATTACCGGTGCTATGAATATCAATATTATATAAATCTAAAGAAAGTATTTCACTGTTTGTCTCATAGGTACTTGAAGTTAGTGTACTATCCGTGATTTGAACACTATCTAATTCCTCAATTCTTACATTACTTACATAATTAGGGTTCTCTATTAGAACTGTATCTATAAATTTTGAATAATTATTTATTTCATTTATAATATCTGACACAATATTAACTGAAGGCATATTAACATCATTTGTATCGAAATTCTCGTTTGTCTCGACATAATCAGTGATCTCTTCAGAGTGAATGACATTTAATAAAGTATCAGTTTCTTGAGCATCGATATCAGGTAATGTACAGATTGTTGAGCCATTACTTGCTTTCCTCTTATCTCCAAACTTCTTGATTCTGTTCTCTTCTATTTGTCGTCTTCTCGATTCCTTTTCCTCTTCATTGAGTATCCATTCCTTCGCATCCAATTATAAATCAAAATAATTGTTATATTTATTACAAACTCATTGTTTGCATACCTTTTTCATGCCGACCGCAAAGCACTTCCTTAACCGACATTTTATACAAAATCTTCGGGTCTTTTCGTCAATCAAACAGTTATTATTGAATCTACACTTGTATTTCTGGTCACAGTTTTAGATAATAGTAGTTATGTATGAATAATATCATATTATTGACTCATTTCTTACCTCATACTTGAAGGCAGTTCGTCTGAAGAATGCTTTACATGATTGACAAGATATGGCACAAAAGTTGTAGCCTGGTATATTGAAAATAAATATTAAGTTACAGTTGAAAACCTTGTTATAAGTATCGTTTGATGTATAATTAAAATAAGTTATTTAAGTATAATAATAACATACCTTTAGCCAACTCGCCACAAACTGTACATTTTCTAAAATTTTTAGACATAAGTGACCAGGTTTAAAGTTGTTGATTTAATTAATAAACATTAAAAATGATAGTTGCTCAGTATTATTATTTAATAAATAGAATTATTACATTACACTAAAAATTTTTCATCAAAATAATAGTACACTGAATTATACTGTAGACTCTACAAATCTTCCAAGCTTAATCTTTTTTTTAAAGTTCAGGAACGCTGACGTAGAGTAATTTAGTAAGAATTATCATATTTTGTTATATGACTGCAATAGTGAACTTTTTGTTATCACTTGTATTTTGAAACCTTAGACATAATAATAACTATTATATTAAATCTAATCACAAAGTTGTGTATAAATAATAAATTAATTAATCTAATGGACAAATCGCTGAAAACTTATATAAGTAATGTAATAATATACTGTATATACTATATAGTTATAAAAATATTATACCGTACTTACAGTATAAAAGTAATACATAAGAACTGTTGGTAAAACATTAAAAATTTTTGGATAAAATAACAATTATTTAAATTAAATAATTTATTTAAATATAAAAATTTTATGAATTAAATTATACAGTATATCATTAACAAATGTATATATTTAATTTATTTATGTTTGATATGATTTGATGGCAAGTCGAGAATCTCCTTGAGCAGTGGTCCACACAATTCTGGCTTAACTTCTCTGAAGTTTTGTTTATGCAATTCATTCAATGTTTTCAAGTCTTGCAGCATATCGGAAATCTTAGTAAACTTTTTCTCGCATTCAGAGCCATATTTCATACGTAAATACTTTTGAAGCAAATACAGATATAACTGCTGGTGAAGCCTATTATAATTGGTTTTAAAATTAGCATTGCCGTAATATTTAAACAACATCAATCTTATAAATTACTCAATCATTTCTTTATGAATTATGTTTGGTCTCTCCGGATTGAATAGTATTATAGGCACTAACTGTTAGAAAGTAATATAAATAAATCATAAATTAATACAAACAAGTTATTTGATTATTATTACTAATTAATACCAATTGTAAAATATGAAAATCGGAGTCAAATTCTTTGGCAAATGTGTTTAAATAGTACTTCAGTAGAGCAACAAAACTATACTTAAATCCATTAAGTGCCTCAAATTCTACCTTGATAAGTAGATCGTTATCCTGGTTATAATAGTATAAGAATCGGAATAATAAGAATTACCATAATAAATTGAAATACTAATCTCATATAAAAATTTACATACCACTTTGAAAATCCAACCACCGCTGTCAGAGTTATAACATAAACCTGATTTTAAAATTTGAAGTTCAATACAATTATACTTGACCATGGCTATTTGGTCATTTAATGTTAAACTTTGAAAGGCGCCCAGTTTCTTAATTGTAGCGACAAGTTCCTGGATGCTTGCGTCAAACTTTTGGGCAGCACTTTCCATGAGCTCATCCAAGTTAATAGTTACCGTATACATGGGCTCATCCAATGAATTAATAAGGTTAACATGGTTGTCTATGATTTTCTTAAACATAGATAAATCAAACAGCTCCTTTATTCTTTTGCATTCATATTTGTTGAAATAGTTTGAATTGTTTAGTTTATCCATCGTATGATTGGTGATCAGTTTGACAGCCATTTCACATTCATTGCTGTTTTCATTATTATACAAATCTAATGATTTTTCATCAGTTGTCTCAGAGATGTTCATTGATTGTGAGGTATCCGACATTTCATTGCTATCTAAATCCTTAATCTTAATATTACTCACATAATTAGGCTCTTGTATTAAAATCATGTCTATATTTGTTGAATAGTTTCTGATTTGGTGTATAATATCTGAAATAATATTAGTATTATTATGATTTAATGGAGACATCTCATCAATATTTGTATCCCAACTCTTGTCCGTCTCGTCATAATCACTGATCTCTTGATTCTGTGTGACATCTAATAAACTGTCAGTTTCTTGAGGATCAACACCTGGTGATGGACTAAATGTAGAAAATGTTGAGCCATTACTTGCTTTCCTCTTATCTCCAAACTTCTTGATTCTGTTCTCTTCTATTTGTCGTCTTCTCGACTCCTTTTCCTCGGCATTCAGTATCCATTCCTTCGCATCCAATCATAAATCAAAATAAATGTCATATTTATTTCAAAAATTGATTGAATGCTTACTTTTTTCATTCCAACGGCAAAGCATTTTCTGAGCCGACATTTCTTACACAATCTCCTTGTCTTTTGGTCGACCAAACAGTTGTTACTAAATCTACACTTGTATTTCTGGTCATGAGTTGGACAACCTTTGGTTACTATTCATAAATATATATCTCTTTAACACATTTCTTACCTCATATTTGAAGGCATTTCTCCGGAAGAATGCTTTACACGATTGGCAAGATATGGCACAAAAGTTATAACCTAGTATTTTGAAAATATTATATATTTAATTTATTTTCAATGATAATTTTTAAACAATTTGCTGTAAGATTAGTGTTTATCGTTATTGAATTTAGCATACCTTTAGCCCTTTCCCCACAAACTGTACACTTTCGTAGTTTATTTGGCATCGGTTACCAGTTTGTTTAATTTATTAAATGTGTTAAATAATTTTTGTTCACTATTATTATTTAATAAATTTTATTATTACATTATACAGTACATTAGGTTAGCAAAAATACACTGTATTATACTGTAGAGTAATATATTAGGAATTATCATTATTTTGTAATTGGGCTGCAATAGTGTACTTTCTCATATCACTTAGTTTTGAAACCTTAAGAATAATAATAACTATTATATTAAATCTAATCACAAAGTTGTGTATAAATAATAATTAGATTAATCAATCGAGCAAATCAATGGAAATTTTCAAAGTAATAAAGTAGTCATAAAGATTAGACTTATAAAAAGTAATGCTGCACTAGGAACGTGAAACTTATTTATTAATTAAATATATAGAATATTTTATTAATAGTCAAAAATAGTTACAATTTACAATAAAATTATGGTATAACTAAGGCTTACAATGACTTTTTGTATAATATTTGAGTATTCGGTATTTATGCATTACTGTAAAACTTGAATGTAAAACATGTAGATTCAAATATAAGTACAGTAGTAGATTATAGTATAACTATAATTTTAATCCAGATCGTGTATGTCATACACTGTATGATGTGCTATAATGGCAAGTCTAGTATCTCTTTGAGTAGTGGTCCACACAATTCGGACTTCAATTCTCGGAGGTTTTGTTTTTGCAATTCATTCAATGTTTGCAAGTCTTGCAGTATATCTGATATCTTTGAGAATTTATTCTCGCCTTCAAAGCCATATTTCATACGTAAATATTTGTGAATCAAATACAGATATAATTGTTGTTGAACTCTATTGTAAGTGATTAAAATTTTTTTATAGACATTGCTTTAAATATTATATTAAAATTATAGTTAATTCATTATAAATTATTTACTCGATTATATCCTTGTGAATGATATTAGGTCTCTCCGGATTGAACAGTATTATAGGCATTAACTGTTAGAAAATAATATCAATATGTGGTAACAAAAACAAAACCTCCGAGAATTGAAGTCCGAATTGTGTGGACCACTACTCAAAGAGATACTAGACTTGCCATTATAGCACATCATACAGTGTATGACATACACGATCTGGATTAAAATTATAGTTAATTCATTATAAATTATTTACTCGATTATATCCTTGTGAATGATATTAGGTCTCTCCGGATTGAACAGTATTATAGGCATTAACTGTTAGAAAATAATATCAATATGTGGTACAAATAAAAAATTATATTTAAATTTGTTTTTTAATTGATAACATTTTATATTATAATAATAAATAATAATACCAATTGTATAATATGTAAATCGCAGTCAAATTCCTTTGCAAATGTGTTTAAGTAGTACTTCAATAAAGCAAAGAAACTATACGTAAACCCATTCATTGAATCCAATTTTAGCTTGAGGAATAAATTATTATCCTGTTTTAAATTTAAGTATAAGGTTTACAAATAAGCATTATTTATAATAACTCTATTTGTATATAAGTTACCATTAATGGAGACACACACACACACACACACACACATACACAAATTATTCAATTAGTCTCGTTTTCAGGTAACTAATATATACAAAGTACTGTAATAAAATACTAATAATCTTGTACACATACTATTTTGAAAGTCCAATCCTCAATTTTGGAACAAAAATATAAGACAGCTTGCATAATTCTCAGCTCAATGCAATTATACTTGATCATGGCAATTTGGTCATTTAACTGTAGGCTTTGAAAGGCACCCAGTTGCTTTATAGCGCCAACAAGGTGTTGGAGTTCTGTGTCAAACTTTGTGGCAACTCTTTCCATCAGTTCATCGGTGGTAACAGAGATGGTATAAATGGTCGAGTCGTCAAATGAGCTTGTATATTTAATATCATCGAAAAGTGTGATTCGCCTAATCCATGATAGACTAAACAATTCCCCCAAACGTTTACTTTCAAATGGATTAAAGTAGTTTAACTCGTTCAGTTTATCCATCGTATGATTGGTGATTAACTTTACAGCTATTTCACATTCATTTCTGTTTTTATTATTAGTGATTAAGTTGTGATCACTATTATACAAGTCCAGGGAAAGTGTTTCGCCATTTGTCTCATAGATACTCAATGTGTCCGACATGTCAGCGCTATCTAACTCTGTAATCTCAACATCATTCACACCATTAGGTTCTCGTAGTAAATATGTGCCGATATTTGTTGAATAATGTTTGTTTAGATCTATTATATTTGATATATTATTGCTATCATTTAGCATTTCTAATGTCATCTCCAGAGTATCCAAATACTTGTCTTTCTCCCCATAATCAGTGATCTCTTCATTCTGCGAGACAACTAACAAACTGTCAGTTTCTTGAGGATCAACACCTGGTGATGAACTAAATGTACAAATTGTTGAGCCATTAGTTATTTTCCTCTGATCTCCAAACTTCTTGATTCTGTTCTCTTCTATTTGTCGTCTTCTCGACTCCTTTTCCTCGTCATTGAGTATCCATTCCTTCGCATCCAATCATAAATCAAAATAAATGTCACATTTATTACAAAACTGATTGTTTGCATACCTTTTTCATTCCGACCGCAAAACACTTCTTGAGCCGACATTTCTTACACAATCGTCTGGACTTTCCATCGATTTGACAGTTGTTTCTAGACTTACACTTGTATTTCTGGTGACATTTACACAAATAATTAATAATATAATTAATAAATTATATATTATTGACTCATTTCTTACCTCAAATTTGAAGGCACTTCGTCGAAAGAATGCTTTACATGATTGACAAGATATGGCACAGAAATTTCTACCTTGGTATTTATATATTGAAAATAAAGTAAAATTTCACTAAATTGTTGTCTGGATTATTGATATTAAAGTATAAATGTCATACCTCTGGCTTTTTCACCACAAACTGTACAGTCTTTTATTTTTTTTGGCATCAGTTACCAGGTTTGAAATTACTTTATTCACTTTGGTAATTATTATTGTTTACTTTAATTATTACAATATATTCATTATTAGTAATTTTACATCTATGATAAGTAATATTACATTGTATTAATTTATATCGTAGTGAACTATGTATTAGCAGTATCATATAGTATTTTGGTAGTGGATGCAATGGTGTGCACTTTCCTTTGCACTTAGTTTTGAGACCTTAGCTATAATAATTACTATCATATTAAATATAATCACAAAGTTCTGTGTAAATAATAATTAAATCAATCAAAGGAAACTTTTTATAAATAACGTAATAAAGTTTTTTAAATGATTATGTTTATAAAAATTACTACTGCACTGAGATTGCGATACTTAAAGATTTAAATAACACATTGATTTTGATTAAAATAACCAATTTAAATTAATAGATACTATTTTTATAATAATATTAAAACATAATCTGTAATAATAATTTACTTTTTGAAAAATTACACAATGGGAAGTTTTGTACATAACATCTGAGCATTCAGTATTTTATAAATAATCTTTAACAATAATCTTTATCAATTAGTACATAAAAACTAATCAATTGTAATAAATAACTTATAAATCCAATTCATTTATGATGTGATATAATTGGATGGGAAGTCCAGTATCTCTCTCAGTAGTGGTCCACAGATTTCTGCATTTACTTCACGAAAGTTTTGTTTATGTAATTCATTCAGTGTTTGCAAGTCTTGTAATAAAAATGATATTTTTGAAAATTTCATGTCACTATCGGCACCATATCTTATTCGTAAATATTTTTGCAGTAAATACAAATATAGCTGATGTTGAAGTCTATAGTGCACAATACATACTATTAATAATAATTTATCAAGGATTTTGAAAATTTCATGTCACTATCGGCACCATATCTTATTCGTAAATATTTTTGCAGTAAATACAAATATAGCTGATGTTGAAGTCTATAGTGCACAATACATACTATTAATAATAATTTATCAAGGTATAATCATAAACAACTTACTCGACCATATCTTTATTAGTAATGTTTGGTCTCTCGGGATTGAATAGCACTATAGGCATTAGCTGTTCACAAAATCATTAAATTAACATATAAGTAAAATAATTATCTATATAACATTATTAAATACCATTTCAAGAATATGAGGGTCAGAATCAAATTCAGTGGCAAATATATCGACATATTCACGCAAAATGGTGTACATATTTCTTTTTAACCCCTTTAATACATCGGAAGTCAATATCACTGCATTTGTTTTGTCCTGAAATTAACAAAATATTGTATAATTATAAAAATAATAATTTCTAAACTATAGCTAACTGACCACGTCCATAATATAGACCTCATTCTCGTGTCGATAAAATAGTCCCCATTTAAGCAACTGCACCTCAATGCAACTGTATTTGATCAAGGATATCTGGTCATTTTGACACAGACTCTGAAACGCACTTATACTCTTGATCCTTTCAACCAATTTAATAAGCGAGGTATCAAATGATGAGGCTGCCTTTTCCATGAGCTCATTCGCTGAGCTAAACATGATTTGTTTAAGTCGTTTAGGACCCGGGATCAATTGAAACATGCAAAGACTTGTTAGCTCATTGAGTCGTTTGATTTCAAACGAGTTGAAACAACTTATATAATTGATTTGATTTAAGGCGTTGCAGTGCATTTGGACAGCCAGTCGGTGTTTGCAGTCGATACTCTGGGTCTCATCAATCAATTCACCTTCGCTGACAATTAAAAATTCCTTGTTTATATATGATACCACTTTCATAGACTCATCACTGGTATCTGAATCAGTTGTAGCCGATTGTATGGACTCTATAGACATCTCATTATCATTATTACTGTTTGTGTCAATCGGTTCAGTGGTATAGAAGTTATCCATTTGTAGCAAATAATCAGTAATTTCCTCGTCATTGACTACTTCTTCGGAACCGCTTTTAATTGTCTCAGCATTTGAGGCATCAGATGATGGACTACCAGTTGACTCGTCGGAGGTTTTCTTTTTGATTTTCTTAAGTTTGCGATTCTCTTCAATTTGGGCTCTTCTGAACAGCTTCTCCTCCTCATTGAGTATCCATTCCTTCACACGAAAAAAGACACAATATTTGTTAAAATAACACAAAAAACTAATACTTTTTTATATATAAAGACTTTTTTCATGCCGACAGCGAAACATTTCTTGAGTCGACATTTTTTGCACATTTTTCTGGTCTTTTCATTGATGATACAAATGTCGCCAAATCTACACTTGAATTTCTGTTTAAAAGATTTATGACTTAAATTAGCAGAGATTCGTGATTTTCTTGATTGCCTTTTACCTCATATTTGTAGGCATTCCTCCGAAAGAAAGCTTTGCACGATTGACAAGTAATGGCACAGAAATTATAGCCTGAAATATACATGATTTATAAATATTTAGTTCACAATTATAATCATAATAACTAGCTAATTATACATAATACAGAATTATATATTATTACTATATTGTAGTATGTATTCTACATACCCTGAGCCAATTCCCCGCAAACGGAACACATTCTTAATTTATCCATAATTAAATCAATTAAGATTTTTATAAAATAATTTTATAAAATTTACTAAATCTAGAAAATGTTTAAATGTAAAATTATTTACAAAATCAAAATATTCAATTAAATAATTGTTTATTTACTGCATATTGTTTAAACATAATTTTACACCATAACTGCAATAACATGTCACACAATATCAACTTATTATCGTCTAACTCTGAAACCGTAGAAATAATAATTAATTATAAATGTTAATCTAATCAGTACTTGTATAAAAATTATTATTACTTTTATTATCTACCCGTCCAATCAGTGAGACTTTCTCAATGTCTCAAAGTTATTTAGTTTGAGAGTTAACAAACATAATAATAATTATAATTTGATTAAAAGTAATACAGTATACTTAATGTACGGAGTGTTACTACTGGAAAGTGCAATTGATTTATCTACACAAAACACCAATATATTATTAATATAAGTTATTAAAGAATTTATTTAATTCTGAAAAGCATAATGTTTATACAGTATTTATATTATTAATATAAAACTACCATTTATACTAACATTATTTAAACTGTGTGCCTAGGAGTCATTTACTAAGTTATCATAAAATGAAAGATATTTGAAATTTATTACCCTTCTTATCATTATATTATAGAAGATTGTATTAAATTTAAGTTATCATAAAACAGAATCTGTTTAACAGATATTTATAAATGATATTAACGATGAAACAATAGTGCAACATAGTGCATGTACCATATAGTACATTGATTTGCACTTTAAAAGATCAAGTTTATATTTACATAAACTTAAACATAAGATATTTCAACAATCATATGATTTTAATAGTAACTCATTGTCACAAACCAAACAACTGTTTCCTGTTTTTTAATTGCACAGTATCAATAGTTTATTACAATCATTTTACAATTTTATTAGATTTAATTTTGATTTCAACAATCATATGATTTTAATAGTAACTCATTGTCACAAACCAAACAACTGTTTCCTGTTTTTTAATTGCACAGTATCAATAGTCTATTACAATTATTTTACAATTTTATTAGTTTTAATTTTGTTAATGCAGTTTATATTTACTGTTTAACAAAAATCTTAACTATTCTATTAGTATACATTACATATTATTATTAAAATACAATTACATAATTGATAATCAAATCATGACTTGATTAAATAATACTATAAACTTTAATTTGATGGCACATCGAGTATCTCTCGTATGAATGGTCCAGACATATCAGACTTGGCAATACTTCTCCAGTTTTCTTTATGCAATTCATTCAATATGTGAATGTTTTGTAGAATATGTAATATAGAAGAATATTTAGTCTCGTATTCAATGCCATATTTTATTCGCAAATAGCGTTCAAGTAAATACACGTATAACTGGTGTTGAAGTCTATAAAAGTTAATATAATTATTAACAACTATTTATATTTTTAATATCATAATTATCGATAGTTTACTCAATCATATCCTTTTGAACAATGCCTGGTCTCTTAGGATTAAACAGTAGTATTGGCACTAACTGTTAATAATCAAATTAAATTAGTTGTAATTTTATATTTTAGTACCAAATATTAATTTAATTAATTACCAATTCAAGAATCTGACGATCAGAACCAAGTTCATTTATAAATGTCTTTAAATAAGATTTAAATGCGGGATAAATATTTTGTGTAAAACGTTTAGTTAAATCCAATGTAAGAACATATGAATAGTCTTGGCCCTATTATTTGGAAATATGCAAATTTTGTAATTAAATAATTAAACGATCCTGGTATTAGTACTACCAATTCAAGATACCAATATGGATTATCATGGTTGTAGAAAATAGCGGCTTTCAACATTTGCATTTCGATGCAACTGTATTTGATCATGGCTATTTGGTCATTCAAGCACATGCTGTTAAATGCACTCAATCTCCTTGCTAATTGTATGAAATTATTAGTACTTTTATGAAATATCGTAGCACTAAAAGCTCTCAACTCATTGACTGTCGTAAACACAGACTTTATTTTGGGACAACTCTGATGTCTATACATATAATCACATCTCAATAACTCTTCCAATCGTTTGCATTCAAACTCATTAAAACTATTTAAATCATTAATAGTGTTCATTGTATTTGAGTTGATTAACTGCACGACCATTATATCACAATTAGAAGTACTCAATGAATCTGGTGTTTGTGATACTTCACCACCAGTTGAATCTAAGACTTTAACTTTGTTCACATTAATTGTTTTATCATTGCTATCATAAGCGATGTCCAGAATATAGTCTATTATTTTCTCCTCTTCTAAGGTCTCAATTGAATCGATATCTGTGTCCGAGTTTAAAGTTTGTGTTAATTTGTCAGCAGTTGTGGTACTCTTAAAAGCATTTTGTCTCGACTTTCGGTTCATTTCGATTTGAGTTCTTCTCAATTGCTTCTCCGTCTCATTCATTAGCCATTCCTTCAGTATTCAAACGATTTTAAAATTTAATAAAAATCATAAGATATATGAAAAATAAATACTCTTTTCATTCCGACGGCAAAACACTTTTTGAGTCGACATTTGATGCAATGTTTTCTCGTTTTCTCATTGACTACACAAATGTCACGGAATCTACACTTTTGTTTCTGTGGTTTTGAGAATAAAAGTTATAATTTTATAAATAAGATTACATTAGAAGTCATGTTTACCTCAAAATTGTAGGCATTCCTCTTGAAAAAAGACTTGCATGATAGACAAGTAATGGCACAGTAGTTAATACCTAATAAATAAAATACTTAAACATTTATTCAAACAATGTTTCTTAAGTACCTAAGTTATGGTATTCGTAATCGTGGTGTTTGATTTGTGTTGAAATAGAGTAATCTGTAAATGAAATAATAATTTATTGTGGAACTAATATTTTATTTTATTGAATTAACAAAACTATTAAATTTTTAATTTAAATTCTAAAAATTATTCATTTATGGTGAATCTCTTCACATAATAAACAACAAATTGTGAATTATTTTGTTATGTTATTAAAACTTAATAAATAAAAATCAAACTTCACATGCAAGTGTACTAAGTTATATAAAATATGATTCTGTAATGATGATTGATATGATAAATACTTTGATATAATACAGAAATTGTCAATTGAATTTTTTATAAATAAATAAATAAAGTTTCAATGTTACACTGAATTTAATGCAATTATAATAAATTTAACAACACTTTATTTGAGTAATGTGTAAATTAAAATCACACAAATGGTATAAATAATGTATAACGGTTATATAAATTTAAAAATTTTATTTCTTTTTATTTTTAGTTAATATAGTTATTAGTTAATAAACTTGTTTACTATTCTCTTGATAAATAAACAAATTGTTATTAAAATGCTTTTATCAGAATTAAAATGAAAACTATGATTGAATTAATTGATACTCTAATCCATAATCTGATGGTATATCGAGAATCTCTCTTAATAGTGGTCCACACTTTTCAGATATTATTTCCCATATCAAAAGAAATACGTTAAGTAAGTTATGCACTTACAGAACTTCTTACACATTATATACTCTTTTAAATCAGAGCGTAAGTTTCGGTATAAAATATGCGTTTATAGCAACTTCATTTATGTCCATTAACTGGTGTTGCACTCTATTAACATAATACAATTTAAATGCAATTATTAGTATTTAAATTCACAAAACTATTGATTACTTACTCGATCACATCCTTTTGTACAATGTTTGGTCTCTTGGGATTAAACAGTATAATAGGCATTAACTGTTAACAAGCAGACAATATGAGATTAATAAATAATATTTTGATAATACCTTATAATTACCAATTCAAGAATTAGGCGATCAGCATCCAGTTCATTTCTAAAAGTCTGTATATAGTCGACAAGTTTTGAATAAATATTTCGTTTAAAACTTTTAATTAAATCCAATGTAAGAACGTATGAAACCTTTTGGTCCTATTAGTTAGATATTAATTAATTAATTAGCTAACTGTCTTGATATCTATTAATACATACCACATCCATATTCCAGTATTGCTTATCGTGACTGTAGGATAATGCGGCTCTCAATATCTGCATCTCAATGCAACTGTATTTGACCAGGGCTATTTGGTCATTCAGACATATGCTATCAAATGCACTCAATCTCCTAGTTGCTTTTATAAAATTATTTATGTATTTATGAAAGTTTCGAGCACAGTGCTCCATGAGCTCATTGGTTGTTTTGAATACAGACATGACTTCCGGACAACCCTCATGTCTAAACATATAGTGGTATCTGAATAGCTCCTCTAATCGTTTGCATTCAAAGTCATTAAAACTGTTTAAATTGTTAATCATGTTCATAGCATTTGTATTAACAAGTTGTACAGACATTACATCGCCATTATCACAAATATTATCATTATTACTATTAAAGGTAATCAATGTATCAGATGTGTCAGACAATACAGATAATTCACCATCAATTTGATCCCTGGTCTCAGTATTTACTTCATGATTATAATTGATTGCCTTAGTTGTTTCATCATTACTTTCATTAGTAATGTCCAGAATATAGTCAATAATTTTCTCGTCGTCTAAGGTCTCAATTGAGTCGATATCTGAGTCTGAGTTTAAAGTTTGCGGTGTTTTGTCACCATTTGTGGTATTTTTAGAGATAGTTTGCCTAAACTTTCGGTTCTTTTCGATTTGAGTTCTTCTCAATTGCTTCTCCTTCTCATTCATAATCCATTCCTTCAGTCATCAAAATAAATGTTTTATAAATGATTTTTGTATAAAATATATAAACAATAATCACTTTTTTCATTCCGACGGCAAAACACTTAATGAGTCTACATTTGATGCAATATTTTCTCGTTTTCTCATTCACTACACAAATGTCTCCGAACCTACACTTCTGTTTCTGTAGATTTATTAATAATAGTTTTATTTAGTTATTATAATGTGAAAATTAGTTTTACCTCAAAATTGTAGGCATTCCTCCTGAAGAATGCTTTGCATGACTGACAAGTAATGGCACAGAAGTTGATGCCTAATAAATAAATAAATTAAAATACT